>JBBHAA010003143.1:0-272245 GCA_037953035.1 Aquarana catesbeiana
AGCTGAAAAATCACATGATTTGGTGAAAGTTGTCTGAAAAAGTCCTGCCGTGTGTATGCTTAATTAGTTTACAGCCAACGCCCTTTGCACAAAAATCCACAAGAAAGTTTGTACAAAGTCCGATCGCGTGTATGAGGCTTTAAGGCGTCATCATACCAAGACATTTTGGACAATTTCATGCTCTCAATTTTGTGGGAACAGTTTGGGGATGTCCCCTTCCTGTTCCAACATGACTGCTCACCAGTACACAAAGCTAGGTCCAAAAAAATGTAACTTCAAAGTACAATAATTCACATTATAATAGTAACTAAAACATATAAAATTAAGTTTAACAATCTAAAAAATAAAAATTCCAAAGTGCTATAATGGTGGGAAGTGAACCTCCTAACTGAAAAGTTGTTGCACTTGAAGTTAATTTGTATTGCAATCATCTGTAGAGGGGTTTCCACCATCCCTGCCAAGTTTCATTTGTTACGTCTTGTTCTCGGTTTGAATTAGATGTGACATTACATATCTCAGAGATCGGTATTGTGGTAATATTGAAGTTTATTGAGATTTCCATACGAGGGTTCCACCATTATTGTTAAGTTATTGATTAGTAAGTTAGCGCTGCACTTTTCTTTTATTTTTGTGTTGTTGGAACACATACCAGTGCTTGGCGGCAAGTCTTTTACTGTCACTTTTTTATTTTACCTCCAGTAGTTTATTGTAAATAGTAGTGTGTCGATTACCTATTATACTGAAGATTGGCATGTGGCATTAATAAACATCAACAGATTTTAGTTGTGCCCCACCAAGCAAAGCATTGTGTGTATAAGGCAGCGGTGTGATCCAGGGGGAGGGGGCAGAGAGCCAGAGCATTGTGTGTATAAGATAAGTGTGGTCCAGGGGGAGGAGGCAGAGAGCTGGAACATTGTGTGTTTAAGGCATCAGTGTGATCCAAGGGGAGGGGGGGCAGAGAGCCAGAGCATTGTGCGTATAAGGCAGCAGTGTGATCCAGGGGGAGGAGGCAGAGAGCTGGAACATTGTGTGTTTAAGGCATCAGTGTGATCCAAGGGGAGGGGGGGCAGAGAGCTGGAGCATTGTGCGTATAAGGCAGCAGTGTGATTCAGGGGGAGGGGGCAGAGAGCTGGAGCATTGTGTGTATAAGGCAGCAGTGTGATCCAGGGGAGGGGGACAGAGAGCCAGAGCATTATGTGTGTAAGGCAGCAGTGTGATCCAGGGGGAGGGGGCAGAGAGCTGGAGCATTGTGTTTATAAGGCGGCAGTGTGATGGGGGGGGGCAGAGAGCCAGAGCATTGTGTGTATAAGGCAGCAGTGTGATCCAGGGGGAGGGGGGCAGAGAGCCAAAGCCATGTGTGTATAACGCAGCAGTGTGATCCAGGGGGAGGGGGGCAGAGAGCCGAAGCATTGAGTGTATAAGACAGCAGTGTGATCCAGGGGGAGGGGGCAGAGAGCTGGAGCATTGTGTGTATAAGGCGGCAGTGTGATCCAGGGGGGGGGGGCAGAGAGCCAGAGCATTGTGTGTATAAGGCGGCAGTGTGATCCAGGGGGGGGGGGCAGAGAGCCAGAGCATTGTGTGTATAAGGCAGCAGTGTGATCCAGGGGGAGGGGGGCAGAGAGCCAAAGCCATGTGTGTATAACGCAGCAGTGTGATCCAGGGGGAGGGGGGCAGAGAGCCGAAGCATTGAGTGTATAAGACAGCAGTGTGATCCAGGGGGAGGGGGCAGAGAGCTGGAGCATTGTGTGTATAAGGCGGCAGTGTGATCCAGGGGGGGGGGGCAGAGAGCCAGAGCATTGTGTGTATAAGGCGGCAGTGTGATCCAGGGGGGGGGGGCAGAGAGCCAGAGCATTGTGTGTATAAGGCAGCAGTGTGATCCAGGGGGAGGGGGGCAGAGAGCCAAAGCCATGTGTGTATAAGTCAGCAGTGTGATCCAGGAGAGGGGGGCAGAGAGCCGAAGCATTGTGTGTATAAGTCAGCAGCTTGCTGGGGAATGTTTGTTTTTTTTGTGCTCAAGGTTATAAAAGTTCTCCTCTTTAGGGAAAGGTGAACACTGTACACCCCTCCCTATCCCCATCCCCCACCCTCCCAAATGTGCAATAAGAAACTACTCTTTATAAAAACCAAAAATTTATTCCAGCACACGTTAACCATTACAGGAAAAAAAAAGTCAATATTGCAGAATGAAAAAATAAGTTTCCAACTAACGTCAAGTCTGAAAGAAATCAAAAACATGCTAAATGAATACAGAGCGGTCCGGGCGTCTGGGCGCAGTCATCGGAGGAGGGGCGGCCGGAATCATGAATCAACTAACGCTAAACACACAGAATGCATACGCTGAAAGAATCAGAACTGAATAAATACTATAAAAAAAAAAAAAACACATTAAAACAAGGTGAATCCTGTTCATGTTAAACTGAAAAAAATGAAAGTTGTAACAGACTCAGTCTGGCCATGATAGACATTTTGTCAGGAGCTGTAAAGGGTCTCCAGTCAAAACAAACATTTCGGTTTAGTGTGGATTATTAGTGTACAGAATCACCCACCCGCTTTCTATGTCTCTTGGGGTCTCTGATGTGAAGCACCCGGGTCCTCGGGTCTACACCAACCTACCATGGTCATCCTGGGGGGGGGGGGGGGTGGCTAAAGCTGGCCAAGGATGGATTGAATCTTAGCCGGTTCAGTAGGGACCAGCAGAGATTCAATCCATCTATGGGCAGGCTGGTGGTACTGAAGTCGATCCATCGATTGCCTTTAGCACAACCAGCTTGTCTGATTTTTACATGCGATTTTTATAGCCGCCAGCAGTAATCGTGTTCTGCCAGCAGGGAAATCTCCCTGCCGGTAGAACACAATAGTGCAGTGGGAGGGATTTCCCCCCCACATCAACACTGTGTTGATAGGTGAATCGAGCGATTTTCTTTCCTGCAACCCATGGTTGCAGGGAAGAAAATCGCATCATCTATAGCTTGCCTAAGACTCAGTGATTATTTTTATGCAGTAGAGAATGCAGCCAAGACACTAACAATTTCTCTTAGTGCAACAGCAATGAATGTATCCTTAGGATTGAGGGGGGGGTTGTGTGTTTAGGAACTTTATGTGGAACACACACCTACGAAATACCCTAAACATACAAGTACACTGATTGTGATTAAGCCCCGATTCACACCGAGAGTCGCACCCCATTAACTGCAATAGGACCATTGTAGTCGGTACGACTCAAGTCGCTCAGACTTAGAAAAAAGGTGCCTGCAATACTTTTGGTGCGACTTTGGCACGACATGCATTGACTTCTGTTTAAGTCGCCGTATGCAAGCTGAGGTGAAGTTGCACTGGGATGTCGGATTCAGAGTCAGGCAACTTTGAAGCCGCAGCAGCGTGAACCAGAGCCAAAAGCAGAACTAAACCGTCCTTGTCCTTTTAAGCCAAGGAAGCTGCCACCATCTTTGATCTGCAACTTCCTTGATGCTGCACATGTGATCAGTTAGGACTCCAGCTATTTGATGGTTTGACAGTTTGGTTGAGAACACAAAAAAAAAAAAAAAAAAAAAGAAAAATGTGACAGCATTCCCAGCATGCCAGGAACTGTTTTCTGAAACTGTTAAAATCGATAGGTTTAGTTCTGCTTTACACACCAAATCAGACTTTAGAATAGTGCGACTTTACTTGAAATCGCACAATTTCAAAAGCCACGTCAGCGTGACTTGACCGACATCTGTGTGATTTCTATGCAAGTCGCACCTGCAAATCGTTAAAAAAATAGCGCAGTAGCTTCTTTTTCAAATCAGTACTGCAAAGTCGGCATCACACCCATTTGAACAGTTCCATTGCGGACAATAGGGTGCGACTTGTCATGCGACTTGGACCTGTCAAAATTGCATGACAAGTCGCACCAGTGTGACCGGGGGGCTTAAAGCCCCTTTCTGGGAATGTCAGACACCGGAGACCCCCCCGGCCATGTGCTCTGGTTGCATCCTCCAGCCCTTACATCACACTATGGTGCCCTGAGCAACGTAGGGGTCAGTAGACACAACCACGGTATTGCTGGGGTATGCAGGTATCAGACACCCCAGGAAGTGTTAAATACTCAAAAAAGGCCAAACAGAGAGAGAGGACAGAAGAAAAAGACTGCCAGAGAGGCAAGTATAAAATACCTCTTCTATTAGGCCTGTGTCACACGGGCTTCAGCTTGTATAAGCAGTGTGACCAGTAAACGTTGACAAAGCATCTGCAGAGCTTTCAGAAAGCTTTGTTAAAGCTTTTAAAAGTACCATTCACCCCCAGTTTGTACGTGTTGAATGCAGACCCCAACAGGGAGTGCTGATTGCCACTTTGAGCAAGCTGCTAGCAGGCTTCAGCACTTCTTGAAGCTTGTTCGAAGCCTGCTAGCAGCTTGCTTAAAAAGTCGTCCAGCCTGAGCTCATTTGGCTGGGCTTCTCCATTGGATCACAGGAGTGCACTTGGTTTTGCACTCCCGTGACCCGATATCAGCAGAGCGCGGACTGAAGTCCACTCTCTGCCGACGTCACAGGTATCAGTCCAGGCACCGCGCCACCCCGACGATAAAGTCCGGATCCACCTGGTGCCTGGACCGATACCCGTCCCAGCCTATCAGCGAGCCGCTCAGAGCCTGAGACGGTCCGCTCCGCCCCCTCCACAGCTCAGCCCTCCAATGAGAGCGCTGGAGGGAGATGAGCAGAGAGCTGTGACCAACAGTCTGCAGCTCTCTGCTCACGGAGAGCTCTAAGCCCAGGTTCACACATATGCGATCTCAGAGATTGCATGTGAATCGCACCCGCACAGCAGGTGCTGATTCAATGCGACGCCTGTGCGATGCGGTTGTATGACTAAACTCGCATTAGATTCGCAGAAAAAGAAAAAGTGCAGGAACTTTTTTTTTCCCCCCGCACTGAAATCAAATTGCATGTGTTCTCATCTATGAGATACGATTCCTGTGCAAGTCTACACTGATCTGTGAAACAATCTGGGGGTGTCATTAACAATGTATTGACACCCGCAGCGGTTTGCAGAGGGCAGTGTGAATTGCCTGCGGGAGAGATGCGATGCGATGCGGGAACCGGTGCTGTAATGGCGTCGGTTCGCGCATCGCACAAGTGTGAGCCTAGGCTGAAAACCGAGTAATCGGCGGTGGGGGACTGATGCTGCATCTACCTAGGCAAGTTTAAATATGGAAGAAAAAAAAAAAAAGAAACCCATACTTCTCTTTTAAAGTGGCAATCAGCACTCCATTATCATTTGTGTTCAACATTTACAAACTGGAGCTGAACGGTACTTTAAAAGCTTCAACAAAGCTTGCTGGTCACACTGCTCTTATACAGGCTGAAGTCCATGTAAAAACAGGCCTAAACCGGGACCTGCATTGGAAACTTTAAAACGCAAACAATCGCCCCTCTAAAAAAAACTGAAAGATCATTTTGATTGGCAGCTGCCCCAGCTCATGTCAAGCTAGTGCGAGAGGTCTGCTGACAACTAAATCTCTGTATTACCCGGCCAATCAAACTGAAAGAAAAAGGAAAAATGATGATGTCAGCTATTCCACAAGACATTAATGACAGATGATTTTTTTTGTACCCCATTATGGTTATTGTACCTTATAGCCGTCTTGATTACCATCGGATGCAAATGAGGACAGGCAGACCCTCCATCACCACCCTAACCAGAAAAAAAAAAAAAAAGTACAAAAAAAAAAAAAAAAGTACAAAAAACATTTGCCTTTTTTGATTACAATTTCTGGTGTAAGGTTTGCTCAAAGCTTCCATAACTTTTCAAATCCATTGGGCAGGGTCGGCCAAAAAGTAACAACCCCCCCCCCTCCCCCATTTGGCATGAAAGGTTCACATGTACTGCGCTTTGTGCATGCAACAAGTTCATGTCCGCCCTCCCCCCCAGAGAAAGTCAAATCCCTTCAGTGAAAGTCACATGACATGACCAGAAAAGAAAGGCTGATCAATCACTTCATATAAAAAAAAAAAAAAAAAAAATATCTCAGCCATCTAAACTTTCACATCAGAAGAATAATCAATATAGGGGTAACATTTTTTTTTTTTTCTCAGGTCCACCCAGAAAACAGCTGGGAAGGTTGGTGTAAACCAAGTCCCCAAGATGGCTAAAGAAAAATAGAAGTGTGCATTGGGACCATGACATGGCAACATCCTCTGACCCACAGCCAGGTTCATTTCAGTATGCCCCAACTTAAAGTGATTGTAAGGGATTCCATTTTAAACATGGTATATTTACATGCTCTGTGTAATCGTTTTGCACAAAGCAGCCCCGATCCTCCTCCTCTGGGGTCCGCTGCTGGCGCTCCTGGCTCACTCCTCGCCGCTTGCTATGGGGGCGGGCTCTGTGTGTCCATAAACACACAGAACTCGGCTCCACCCCCTCCTCACTGGCTGTAATTGACAGCAGCCGATGGCTACTGCTGTTGTCTCTGAGCCAATGAGGGAGAGAGCCAAGAGAGTCTCTGTTCTTGTGCACAGTGCTGGATTGAGATCAGGCTCTGGTAAGTATAAGGGGTTTTTTTACCTTAATGCATAAAAGGTAAAAAACAAAACCTCAGAACCCCTTTAAAATTTTGTGGGCATGTTAAAAGGGTAAGTGCACTTCATGATTGCTCCCTTCTCCTGACCTAAACTAACCCCCCCCCCCCCCATTGACTCTGCTTACCTAGTCCAAATGGCCATGGCCTCCACTGTTTGCTTACATTCAACACTGAAACTTTCCATGTCCCAGCTGCGCCTGCACAATACAGCCCCATAAGACTTCTGTTAGATCATCCTCAGCACCTCTGGAATCTGCAGGAACGAACCGCACCCCTGGGATCCGCAGGAACGAACCGCGCCCCTGGGATCCTGCAGGAACGAACCGCGCCCCTGGGATCCGCAGGAACGAACCGCGCCCCTGGGATCCGCAGGAACGAACCGCGCCCCTGGGATCCTGCAGGAACGAACCGCGCCCCTGGGATCCTGCAGGAACGAACCGCGCCCCTGGGATCCTGCAGGAACGAACCGCGCCCCTGGGATCCTGCAGGAACGAACTGCGCCCCTGGGATCCGCGCTTAAGGACAACAAAAATGTATCCCTCCTCCTTTGTCCTGACTTAAAGGAGAAGTACAGCCAAAGCTTGTTTGGCTGTACTTCTGTGGATCACAGGAGTGAAGTTTGTTCCTGCGATCACAAGAGTGAAGTTCGTTCCTGGGATCGCAGGGACGAACAACACTCCTGTGATCCACAGAAGTACAGCTAAACAAGCTTTGGCTGTACTTCTCCTTTAAGTCAGGACAAAGGAGGAGGGATACATTTTCGTTGTCCTTAAGCGCACTTATCCTTTAAAATCAGCGATGGCAAATTTACAACATCTATGATTGGCTGGAAAATAAAGACTCATTCTCCCAAAAAAGTTTTATATATACTTTTTTTTTTTTTTCTTCTTTAAACAGCAAACGGCAGTTTGGTATTTGTCCACAACAAAAGATTTCCATCTGTCTTGCATCCGTCAGGCAGATTTACATTTGGTCAAAGAACCAAAAGGTCTAAAAGTAAAAACTTAAAATTGGTGGCTATAATTGCAAAATAATAAATAACGAGACAATAAAACATTTGCTTTCACAGCAAAGGAAAACTTGGAAACGTAGCTGTAATTTTATCACCTGCACACATGCCGAAAACAGAGGAAAGTTAATTTGGCAATGACAACCGAACCACAACTGTCAGCCGAGGGTTGAAATATTCAAACCGTGGCGCCAACGTGGCCTGAAAGCAATGTCCTATGTTCACTGTAATTAACAAGGTTACTGTATCTGCACATTCCTTTCACTTAATTCCTAGAGAGAAATGTATTTGCTACAGTTCTGGATTTTAAATTTTCAGGCGGGATATGTGTGTCGTTTTGAGCAGATCCCTACATGAAACATGGAAGCGGCTCAGAATCCGGTGTGTGATGCTGAAAACTACGGTAGGTGTACGAGACTGAAGAACGTCTGGATACAAAACGTACGTACAAAGGTAGAAAGAATGCTTCATGTTAAAAGTCCGTTGCCGGTGGCAATTGTAAGGAGGCATCGAGCAGTCCGTCAGTCAGCCGAGTCTCCATTCCGGTCTCTCCTCTTCTAGTACATTCTTCCTCGACTGCGGTTCCCACGAGTGCCCCCCCAACCTCTTCCTCTGCCGCCGCGGAATCCTCCTCTCTGTTCTGTAAGATCCAAACATTTTTTAATTAAATGTCAGTGGGCAAGACAAGTTATTCCATTACAAGTACAACAGATCGCTACACAGTTCAAATATGCGAACTGACGAAAATAAATCCTGTTCAGATTTACCCCCCCTAGTTACATTTGCACAAGCTGCAGCAATGTAACTATACTACATCACCAAAAGTATTGGGACACCTGCATATATATATATATATATATATATATATATATATATATATATATACACACACACACACACACACACACACACACACATCTCTCTCCCTCATTATAGATAGAATATATATATATATATATATATATATATATATATATATATATATATATATATATATATTATAGAGAGAGAGACAGAGACACATTATATATATATATATATATATATATATATATATATATATATATATATATATATATATATATATATATGTCTTCTCTCTCTCTATATATATATATTAGATAGATAGATATAGATATCTCTATGTCTATGTCAATCTCTATCTATGTCTGTCAATCTCTATCTATGTCTATGTCAATCTATGTCTATGTCAATCTATATCTCTCTGTCAATCTATATCTCTCTGTCAATCTATATCTCTCTGTCAATCTATATCTCTCTGTCTATCTATATCTCTCTGTCAATCTATATCTCTCTGTCAATCTATATCTGTCTATCTCTCTGTCTATCTCTCTGTCTATCTCTCTGTCTATCTCTCTGTCTATCTCTCTGTCTATCTCTCTGTCTATCTCTCTGTCTATCTCTCTCTATCTACACACACACATACACACACACACACACACACACACACACACACATCTCTAGCTATATATAACTTTTTTTTTTTTCAAAGGATGTCCTTTGATCTGTACAAGCACTTATATTTAACACCTAGGAGATTTTTTTTTCCCCATCAAGAGGTGTGGAAACATTGTTACAGCTTACACAGTTTCAGAAATTGGTTGGCATTATATTTGGGGGGTCGGGAGTTACACACAACATCCTAACCTGTACTAATGATATTCACACTTTTAGTCATGTAGGAGTATTATACTACCACTCAGCCTGTTCTTAAAGGCTGTCAGCCCTGATAACTCCTTTGGTCTATATTGCATTTGTAAAAGTACATGTGCCCTATAGGAAAAGAGCACATGATGTGGAGCCGAAACAACCAATCGATTAATCGGTCAATCAATTATGAAAATAGTTCTCAACTATTTTCATAATCGATTAATCGGCCAGCCGATCAGTTGGGCTGCATACAGAATGCATCACACACACACACACTTTAATAACATCCCAGTCTTAGTCCGTAGGGTTCAATATTGAGTTGGCCCACCCTTTCCAGCTATAACAGCTTCAACTCTTCTGGGAAGGCCGTCCACAAGGTTTAGGAGTGTGTCTATGGGAAGACAATGATGTTGGACTCATACCCAAAAAGACTGAGTGCTGTAATAGAATCAAAAGGTGCTTCACCAAAGTATTAGTGTAAGGGGTGTGCACACTTATGCAACCAGATTATTTTAGGTTTTTTATTTGTACTTCCCTCCACCTTGTTGTGGATTCATGAAGAAATCCATTTTATATTTACTGGCAGAAATATGAGAGTTGTTTAGGCCTCAAAAAGTAGATGAACTGTGATTTTGCAATAATTGAACTGTTCCCCTCTTGGAACCATTTCATGCATAATAGGTGAACTCATACGCTTTACAAAGCTTAATGCATCAACCATCTTTTAAAGTTTTACAAACCTGCATTGAGACGGAACCTCGATGGAACAATAGTGTATCTTGTCACAAAACAAGGAAATATTTACATGGTTTTAGTGGATAAACAAAAGCTACACATACAGCCATAGGAAAAAAGGTTATACAGACTGTTATCACATAGAATACACTTGTGTCCACCAAAACCTATTGTGTTCGAGTGAAGAACTGTTTAAATAACTAACACGACTCATTGTGTAGATTTTAGGAATTGTGGACACAGCTAAACTATCTAAACATCCATTGAAACTAAGTTCAATTCTACACATGGTGGGAAAGATTTGAAGTTTGTGCAAATCAAAAATATTTTAAAAGTACCTATATGGTTATTATAAGTCATTTCAAATTATGTATGATAATGTAGGTCACAGAGATGATTATAATTTTAGTATCTGCAGACCCAACAACTTTGGTATAAAGAAAATATATATGGCAATGTGATTTTATAAGTAGAAGTGTTTTAAGAAACTAATTAGTATTATGAAATACATATAAATGATGATTAAAACTATATAAGACTACTGTATATCTGCTGTATTCATTTTTCACTTCCTCCTCCCTGGCCGCGGCCCATCGCATCATTTCCGGTTTGCAATGCCTTCTGGGAAGGGGCGGCAACTTCCTCTGACACTGCCGTTGCTATGGAAACCTGACCTGAAACCTATTACACAGCCTGTGCTGCACTGAGCATGTGCGAGATCTGCAAGGATGAGATCCAGGAAGAAATACAGTCTGGCTTCAGATGCCCACACTTAAGATGGCCACAGCCTGCTGTAAGTTTATAAAATAACAAACTACTGCTATAAACTAATAAAACAGACCTTAGTTTACAGACTAACTTTACTAGAATACATTAAGCTTGTGTATTATAGGGGTATTTTTATTTAAAAAGTATAATTTCGGCTGGAACACCACTTTAACCAATAGAAAAGAAGCCATACCTTTTGGGCAGAGCTATTATAAATTTTTATGGTCTCATTGTCCGAGATGGTATTTAGAGGCAAGTAAGATGCCATGAAGGGGAGCTCAGGGGACCCACCCTGACACACACTCTGAGGGGGACCACTGGGAAATGGCCATACTCCCAGACAGACTGATGCCCCGTACACACGGTCGGATTTTCCAATGGAAAATGTGTGATAGGACCTTGTTGTCGGAAATTCCGACCGTGTGTAGGCTCCATCACACATTTTCCATAGGAATTTCCGACACACAAAGTTTGAGAGCAGGATATAAAATTTTCCAACAAAATCCGTTGTCGGAAATTCCGATCGTGTGTACACAAACCTGACGCACAAAGTGCCATGCACGCCCAGAATAAATTAAGAGAGGAAAGCAATTGGCCACTGCCCCGTTTATAGTCCCGACGTACGTGTTTTACGTCACCGCGTTCAGAACGATCAGATTTTCCGACAACTTTGTGTGACCGTGTGTATGCAAGACAAGTTTGAGCCAACATCCGTCGGAAAAAATCCATGGATTTTGTTGTCGGAATGTCCGACCGTGTGTACAGGGCATGACACTTATGCACCATGCGTGAATACATATTTTGACATTCATGAAGATTCCTGAACCCTGATCCTTGGAACTCGGAGGTCACAAGAAGTAAATCCTCTATAAGAGTATCCACTTTTGAAAGCTATGGCAGCCACCTTAACTCTGGTAACCAGCAATCCAGACTAGTAGCCATCTTGGAATGGGTAATTATGTCATGTTGATTTTATCGTGTATGTTCTCTCAAATATTGATGTATTGAATATTATATGCCACTTTTATTGACAAAACAAACGTCTAATTTATTTCACATTGTTAACCACTTACTTACCTGCAGTATAGTAACGGTTGGACGTTTGAAATACAGACATTCTGTTTCATTGTCATTCTCACAAGGTTATTGATTCTACCGAGAAGTTATCATGGTGGTATTATGTTAAAGGGACGGTATGCTCATTTCGCAAGTGTTTTTATTGATTTTCAAGTAACACAATCGGTATTTTAATTTCATGTAAAGATTTGTTTTTTGTCAACCAATAAATGTAACCATTTCGTATGATCACATGTTTCGTGAAGAAGTTTCATATGCATAGACTGTGTCATATGGATTGATTTTGTATCTTAAAAATATCCTCTTTAAAAATGACTCAATAATAATAACTGTGCGGAAAACCTGTCCTTAAAAAGCACGACAACCTAAACTAATTCAGTTTGTTGTTCAATTGAGTTATACAGTTTATAGGTCACATTAAAAGTTGCAAAAAGTTCTGAAATTCTTTATCCTTGTCTCATTTTTTTTCACATCACAAAAACCTGACATTTTATCAGGGGTGTGTATACTTTTTATAACCATAGTACATGTGTGGTCTTGTGCACCATGTAAAAATGCAGTGTAACACACATTACCGCATGTCAACTCCATGTGGTTAAAGCGGTAGCAAACCGCACTTTTTTATTTTAGACCCAGCAAGACAAATGGCATTATGTGCTTGTAGCACGTTATGAAATACGCGCAGAAGTCACAGAACTAAGAACAAAACTGTGGAGGGAGGGCACGGGTATGCCATCCCTCCAGAGCGCAAGCGCCGGTGACATCACTGACTGCATGCAGTGTGAATATCTCAAACTTTGTAGGAGACTTTCACTGTACCTACAGGTAAGCCTTATTAAAGGCTTACTTGACTTCCACTTTAAGTTGCATAAAGTGTCATTTCAATAAAGTTTTAAAAAAGGATACATAATCACCACCACCCCTTACACAACGCACAGCAGCGGGCGCACTTTATAACATATTGTGCATCTGTTGGTGTGAGAGGGCCCTAAAGTTCCTCTGCACTCAATGAAAAAAAAAAAAAATTCAGCCTGACATCACTGTCCCGATAAATCTTTTTTTTTTTTTTTTAGCAAAATGCCCGACTAGACCAAAAGGTTTTCCGTTTTTATATATTTCGTTTTATTTTATGGCTGCCACATTTTTCCACTTACAGATCCAACTATAGATTTCCCTGGACTTACCATAAGAGAAATTCCCAAGACTTGCGCTGTATTTCCCGCTGGGTGGGTTGTAGATTTGTCTGGAGTCTCTTTTTGGTCCCATAATAGGCTTTTTTGGCGGTGAGGAGGAGGAAGAAGAGGAGGAGGAGGATGTAGTGCTGTCTTCACTTGTTCTCTTTTGTCTGGAAAAAAAAAAAAAGATTATTCAAAAAAGTAACATACTGTACACAGGTCAGTCGTCCTCCATTCTGGGCATGCTGCTGCCAGAGGACTGATGTCAATCAGAGGAACAGATTTCACTCTGGCTGTTATGCAATTAAAACCAACAAACGACCACACAAACACTAAGACCCCTTTCACACTGGGGCCGCGTTAGCGCTAAAGCGACTCAGTGTGAAAGGGGTCTTACAATAAGGATACTTGATGAGCAGAAAGCGTTGGACATATGATCAGATTTCAACTATGTGCTGTGTCTATATAGTGCAGGGATGGGACCGGCAGGGTAGTGTCAGAGATGAAGAGGGGGGTGGGGGTGGGGGGGCACAACTGAAATCTTGGAGGGAAAGCCCTCCCAGGCACCTCCCTAGATCCAGCCATGCACCACTTACTTGGCTGGCGCTAGCTAGTGGGAGTCCCTGCATGTGCCGCCGATGCTATTGCAAGCACTACATCCCTAGAGACGTCCCTGCTTGTCTGCATTGGCCACCACCACAGGCGCTTTGCAAAACACATCATCCCTCCAGACGTGCCTTGGCCACATTCATAACTCCAAGTTTACAATTTTGTGGTTTGAGCGCATGCATAGACCTATTGGGCCGCATGCGGCTCGTGAATTGGACACCCCCGCTCTACAGCTTTTGTCGCTTTCAGCACTAGATCTCTCCACTCCAATGTCAGACTCACCCGATATCTGCTCTCTGAACTGGCTTCCAGGACAGGGTCACTGTGCTTTTGTAGGATGGAGGATTATGGAACAAATCCTAAAATTAAAAAAAAAAAAATAAAAACACATTATTGTAACCTGCTAAACTATAAAGCCAAGGAGGTGAGAAAATGAATAGTATCAAGTTCCCCCTAAATAGTAACAGTACCTTGCCCCCCTCAATCAAAATACAAGGAAAAAAAAAACATTTAAAGTGGATGTAAACTTTCTCCTATACCCAGTGAAGTGCACAGCCTCAGATGATGCAGAGATGAAACAAATCTCCCTACATAAGTTTTGCATGTACATCTGCTGTCTTCAGCTTTATGTATTCTTTGGAAAGCGCAAATTGTGTTAGATTTTCTCTTCATGTTCAGCATTGGGAATGGATTCTTAGCATACAGCCAAGACAGCTGATTGAAGGAAAGGTGTGCACCCCCCCCCCACACACACACACACACACACACACACACACACACACACACACAGACACACAGACACACAGACACACAGACACACAGACACACAGACTTGCAGAGCTGTGCTGTGACTAGGGATCAACCGATATCGTTTTTTTGGTGCCGATATTTCAGCCACCTCTCAGGCCGATATTCTCTGCCAATATTCTGTACATTAAAAAAAAAAAAATTATACTGTCCTTTTACTTTTTTTTTATCACTGTTATTGCTGTCACAAGGATAGTAAACATCCCTTGTGACAGTAATAGGCAGTGACAGGTACTCTTTATGGAGGGATCGGGGAGTCTACAAGACCCCAAAACCCCTCTCCTCTGCACTTGAAAGTATTCAAAACGTCAAGATCAGTGTTTTTGAATACTTTCTAGTTTTTAAAACTGGCGCCTTTAAGTTGACAGTAACCTGGGAAGTGATATCATGACCTCGCTTGCGGATTACTAGATCCGAGACCCGAACGAAGCATGGGCTTTGTTCGGGCCTTCGGCTGGCCAGCCAGCGGACGTTCCGACTGGTTGCTCGGGCCTCCCCGTGGGACGCGAGAGCCCAGGCAAGTGACAGAAGGAGGGGGAGGAACGTCCACTGCTTGTAATAACAGCAGAGCGGCTCAGCCGCATTGGTTGCTATTAAAATAAAGCCGACCGTCCGCTCTAAAGAACGGTATCGGGGTGATGCCTGCAGCTGCACGCATTCCCCCGGTAAAACCCCTTGAAGCAATAATTGGTATTATCGTGTACGTTTGTGACCAATACTTCCAAAAAAGTGAATACCGGCCGCTGATAAATCGGTCGATCCGTAGCTGTGACAAGTCAAGCTCTATGTTTATTTATAGCAACCTCTATAGAACTTGTCAGAAGATATCAGAGCAAAGAAACTGCAGAAACACACGGGACTCAGGGCTTTGGAGAGAGATAAGAAAACACTACAGATATATGTGCCCAGCTCAAATTTAATAAATCGGGTTTACATCCTCTTTAAGCATGGTCCAACTGGTCTTTTCTCCATATTGTATGGTGGAGTTTGGTGGTAGGGGGCCAGGAGGCTTCTGTAAATGTCACAGCACCTTGCCTAGAACAGTATATGAAAGAATACTACAGTCATCCCCTTTAGATGTGTATGCTCCTCCATGATGACCATTGAGTGCTTCAGATGTAAATCTGTACTAAAGCTCCCCTGTCACAAAGTGCAAGCAGGCAGTCATGCAATGGGGAAGAGTTACTCAAACTGGAGCACTCAATCTGGTGCAGCTGTGCATGGCAGCCAATCAACTTCTAACTTCAGCTTCTTCAATTAAAGTAGTGATTGTAACTACTTTGGGTTCACTCTGGTTCTTCTTTTGTATATTTTGGTGGAACATCTCAGGTTACTTGGTTGGGAGACTCTAGTGACCATTAGTGGAGCACTGGTGGACATACTGGTCCTTCTACAGATGGTATATTAATCTATATAGCCTTCATGACTCTGTGCAAAGGGCCCACATGTTTTGGTAAAATCCTTTTTTATCCAAAGGTGGAGGTACATCCAGGTGGCGTGAATTTCGGATTGGAAAGATCTGGTTTCTTCACAGACTTGGACTTATTTGGGACCATTCTTTATTTATTACGATACACTTGTTTTGATTAACAACGGTCACTTTAAGCTTGGCAAGATTGTACGTATAAAACTGTCACTTACCTTGATTAAAACATTTATATTGTTGGTTATTTTCAAGGCCACCACTTTGATTTTGTTCTGTACAAAAAAATAAAATAGACATATTACTTGGAGCTGGTGATGGATGCTGTATCGCTGCCAGATAAAAAAAAAAAAAAAAAACACAAAAAACCCCCTGAACTACTAGGTTTTTTAAAAAGGTTAAGAAGACCTTTAACACGGCCAGCGCAGGTGCATCGGCGGTAAAGTGCCGCTAGTATTAGAGGTGCTTTTCGTCCGTTAGCGGGTTGCTTTTAACCCCCGCTAGCAGAAGTCATCCCACGTTAGTCGAGTGGGGGCCATCATTCCATCACTCAGCATAGTGCCTATGTCGAGTGAGGGAATGATGGCCCCCCCCGACGACCAGAGGGGGCACCTCTCCCGCTGCTGATAAAAGTGATCTTGCGGAAAATCCGCCGCAGAGACCACTTTTATCATAAAGTGGACCACCCGCCGTCTAAGAAAATACCAGGGTTATGGCAGCTATCTGCTGCCATAACAACAGTATTCAATGCCAAAGTCCGATGTATAACGACGGAGGGTGGTCCAGAAGCGGTTAATCAACTAATGCACTTGCACTTGAGGAAAGTTGCAGTGTCCCATCCCTGTAGCAGAAATGATCGCTTAAGGAGCATCTCGCCAAAAATGAAATGCAGAGGATGCCTAAAATCTGACTTGTACCTTAGGGCAGACTTCTGGGAAAGTCACACAAGCGTGAAATTACATTTTTGCAGAAGATCTGTACACCAGCTGTATACAGAAGGTCTCCAGATTACCATATTGCATTGAATTTTGATTACAGAGCAAGTCTTTTAGCCGAAATTTAGTGAGCAGATAAAACTTCATGTATAAAAAGGCAGACAAGGGCTAACATCAAGGTATCTGCAATAGATATTCACCTCTTCTGTTTTTAAAGCCTCCCCGGATTTCCCCTGCAAGGCCAGGCGAAGCTGTCTAATGTACACCTGTAATCCTCGGGCAAAGTACTGTAACCTAGAGAAAGTAAATGAAAACATTTAGTGATACGCCATTATACAGATAGTTCAAGTAAAGTAAACCTGAAGAACAACCCCCCTTCCCCATCACAATCATCCAGATCTAAAAATAATCGTAAAAAATGTGGCTTTTTTTGTTTTTTGTGGTCATCATATTCACCTTATTTTGAAGTCTTTAAGCTTCTCAGCATTTACTTTCTCGCCGGTGAGAAAATCTGGATTCTTGCGTCCAAGCTGGTGGAAACTGAACAGTAAACATTCCACGTAGCTGAACTGGAGTTTTGGCTCCTCGTTCGATGAATTCTCCCCGTTTTCTACTTCCTCTGGAGGAAGCGGCATGTATTCCTGGTAATGCAGAGGACAAGAATAAGAAATAGGCAGAGCCTGTAATCTGATGGGTGGTACAGAATCTCCATAAATACGCCCTTTGAAATTGAAATGTGGCATTACACAACACAGGAGAGCATGTGAGCGCAAAAAAAAAAAAAAAAAGCATATGTAGCACATCTGCAATATATGCCCGTTAAACCATTTTTTTTTTTAACTCTTTAACCACTTAAAGACCAGCCTCGTTTTGGATTTTAGGTGTTTACATGTTTAAAACAGGTTTTTTTTACTAGAAAATGACTTAGAACCTCCAAACATTATATATGTTTTTTTTTTCTAACACCCTAGAGAATAAAATGGCGGTCATTGCAATACTTTTTTTCACACGGTATTTGCGCAGCGGTCTTACAAGCGCACTTTTTTTGGAAAAAAAAAATCACTTATTTGAATTAAAAAAAAAAAAAACAAAAAACAGTAAAGTTAGCCAAATGTTTTTTTTTTATTGTGAAAGATAATGTTACACCGAGTAAACTGATACCCAACATGTCACGCTTCAAAATTGCGCCTGCTTGTGGAATGGCGTCAAACTTTTACCCTCAAAAATCTCCATAGGTGACGTTCAAAAAATTCTACAGGTTGCATGTTTTGAGTTACAGAAGAGGGCCAGAATTCTTGCTCTCGCTCTACCGATCGCGGCGATACCTCACATGTGTGGTTTGACCACAGTTTTCATATGCGGGCGCTACTCACGTATGCGGTCGCTTCTGCTCGGCGGGACGGGGCGTTTTAAAAAAAAATAAATTTTTTTTTTCTTGATTTAATTTTTACACTTTTTTTAAAAAAAAATATTTGGGTCACTTTTATTCCTATTACAAGGAATGTAAACATGACAGGACCTCTTAAATATGAGATCTGGGGTAAAAAGTCCTCACATCTCATATTATATATAATGCAAATAAAAAAAAAAAAAAAAAAAAAGGAATTTGAAAAAATGACATTGAAAAAACGTGCCTTTAAGAGGTATTGGTGGAAGTGACGTTTTGACGTCGCTTCTGCCCTGCATTGTTATGGAGACGGGTGGGGGCCATCTTCTCCTCACTCGTCTCCATGCCCAGCTAGGGAAAGGACGCGATCGCCTCCGGTGCTGCCGACGGCTCCGGTAAGCGGCGGAGGGCACCGGATCGCGGCGGGAGGGGCCCCCTGTCCCGCCACCGTTAAAAGTGATCTTGCGGCGAATCCACCGCAGAGACCACTTTTATCTTGTAGCCGAAAACGGGGATACCGGGGTTATGGCAGCTAGCTGTTGCCATAACAACAATATCCGTCCCCAAAAAAGGGACGTACATCTGCGTTTTTTACCTTCATGCATTCAAGGATCACCCCGCAGAGGTGATCAAATACAACCAGTAGAAAGCTCTATTTGTGGGAAAAAAAGGACGTCGATTTTGTTTGGGTATATCGTCACACGACCGCGCATTCGTCAGTTAAAAAAGTGGCCCGGTCATGGAGTAAATCCTTCCGGTCTTTAAGTGGTTATAAACCTCAGACACGAAATATAAAACAAAGCATATCCCTCTATAGTGTGTACTTGTCTCAATCCAGAGCACTAAGTGTCATTTCTGTCTGCTGCTTCATTCCTCTGCTATCAGAATGAGTCACTTCTGACAAATGCTCCTGACACCAAGAGAAAAATGGTGACAGGGGAGGGAGCTCCAGCTGATTGACAGCCTCAGCTCTGTTCCTATGTGGAGGGGTGGGCGTCTTCCCTCCAATCAGCTCTCAGCCCTCTCCTCACTGAGCTCTCTGCAGAGTGTAACATCAGCTCACCGCCCTCTTTTTTTTCTGGCAGCTCAGACAAGCTATATAAAATTTTGGACTTTCAAGAGGAAAGAAGACTGCAGATACAACTTATGTAGGAGGATTTGTTTCACCTCTGTGTATCACCTGAGGCCAGTCACTTCACTGGGTACGTGGGAGGTGTTTTGAACACTTTAAGGAAGGAGGTTTAGTTTTAAAAAACTTTCAGAATTATTAAAACACACACCAGAGTCCCATCAAATACTTTAGCAGAATACATTTTAAAATCTTAATTCCTATTCATATCAAACACAATCCGAAAAATTACTTACCAAAAGCTTCTCAAAGAGTTTGTTTAAATTTGATTCAAGTTTGTCCATGTCTCCGCAGAAGGCGCTCATCTCAGCCAGAAGCTTCAATACCTGAAAAAAAAAAAAAAGTTAACGAGTTAGAGCCAATTATAATCTAAAAATAATAATATGTTTTATCACTTAAAAGGGGTTGTAAACTTTCGTGTTTTTTCACCTTAATACTACCCATGCATTAAGGTGAAAAAAATTCTGACAGTGACCGGCCCCCCACCCTGTTTTACTCACCTGAGCCCTGTGATCCCTCGGCGGGGACGCGCTCTCCCTCTCTGCCCGGGGTTCTCGGCTCTTGATTGGATAGATTGATAGCAGCGCAGCCATTGGCTCCCGTTGCTGTCAATCAAATCCAATGACGCAGGGGTCGAGTACGCATAGACCCCAAATGCTGGACTCGGCAAGGTAACCTCCCAGGAGAACACTTCTCCTAGGGGGTTATCTGATGTGGGGAGGAGCCGTGAGAGCCGCGGAGGGACCCCAGAAGTCGAGAATCGGGGCCACTCTGTGTAAAACGAGCTGCACAGTGGGAGGCAAGTATGATTTTTTTTTTTTTTTTTTAAACAAGGGTTTACAATCACTTTAAATCTGTGTTTTCCAACATTTGGGCCAATCTATAGAATGTGGACAGAACAAATGGGATACAATAGGTGTCAGACACCAGGTTTCAGCAGCAGAGGCAGTGCGGTCAATAGGTGCGGCCTATTACCAAACTACAGGCCAAGTCACACCCCCTGCAGCATCTTCTCCTCCCACTGTAGTGGCAACTCTGCTCTGAATTCAGGAGCAGTGCAGCAGCGTTGCCACACCATCCCAAGAAGATGCATTAGCTGGACATCTTTGGCGGAATCATCAAGTATTCGTGAGACTTTGCAGGGAAACTAAAAAACAAAAACTAAGACCTCATGCACACATGGCGCTTTTCTGCTTTTTTTGCTTCAAATTGCCTCCTCATGTACACATAGTCTTTTAGGAGCTTTAAGTGGCATATGTGTTTTCAAGCTGTAAAAAAAAAAAAAAAAAAAAAAAAAGAGAAAACCCAGGGCCAGCGCGTTCTGGAGGAGCAGCGTTACAGCTGTAAAAAAGCCTGATATGGCTAAACGAACGCGTGTTAACTACGTATACTACATCAAGCATTTTTAAGCTGTAGTAATTGGATTTGAGAATGGAAAATAAAAGAGGGTAGAGAAACGCGGCTAAACGCGCATTATCGCCATTGCAAAATGCTTTTAAGAGCGCGATATTACAGCTTCTTTTTCCTGGCGTCAGTATTGGCTTTGCAGCTCTTGTTTTTAATGCCCAGTGTACATGAGGTCTTAAGCGGAGGTAACCCCCACTTGATCACTTGTACCTACAGGTAAGTTTTAAATAAAATTTACCTGTAGGTATAATAAAACATGTACCGTTTAGAAGATATTGACAATTTCTTCAGACGGTGACATCACCAGAGCATGCGCACTGTGCTCTGAAGTGAGTGCACACTGAATGTGCCATCAATCCAGAGTGCTGTGTTGCAATCGCGACTCTCATGCACAGAACTGAAGTCATTGCAGCTCAGCCGTTCAAATGGCTGGAGCCTGCGAACCTGGAAGGAAGACCGTGTGGAGATGGAAGACCGGTTAGTGGTGACAGCGCACATCTGGAGGGATACCCATTTAGGCGATATTCATTTTGCCTACAGGTAAGCCTTATACCTGTAGGTTTAAAAAAAAAAATAAATAAATAAAAATCACAAAGCGGACTTTACTACCCCTTTAAGTCTGTCAGAATGTGCCAGTATATCATGGTGGATAAAAAATCAATGATTTTTTTTCTTGTTTTTTAAATCAAATAAATAAAAAGTTTTGTTTTGTTTTGTTTTTTTATTTAAAATCGCATTTTTTTGATTTTTTATCAAATAAATTTATTTAAAATGCTTTTGGAGTAAAAATATATCTCAAGATAGTTTTCTATTTAAGATACATTATTAATTTAGTTTATTCCGCATGAAATGGAGCTTAGTTATGTAGCATGAGGCTGTATATTTTGCAATATTTAAAATATAATTTTTTTTTGGTAAACTCATTCAATGAATCCAAGCTCTGCAAGCTGAGATAACGTGCTCTGCATTGATGCATTCACACAATTTCACAGTAACCATGAGATAGAACAACAAAGTAATATTCCTTTATCCCATTGTTTTGCAAATCTACGTACACTACAAACTGTATGATTGAATCAGTTCTGATATCGCTGTTTTACTGACCTGGCAGCTTATTATTCTAATTAGGAAACCTTCATTTTGTTTGCAAATATTAAAGATTCTAACTACCAGCAATAAGCCTTTACATTTAAAGAGCACAAGTCATTTCAGATCCATCATGGCAGCGCCTGTTAGTGGGCGTCCACTCACCTGCTGCCGCCACCTTGTTGTGTCACTGCCACATCACCAGCCGTCCCATTAAAGTGAATGAGACTGTCGGGGAGTCAACAGCGGGTCAGAGGAGGAGCCTCAACGGGACAGAGATGATAGTTGCTCTTTGAAAATGATTTACCGTATTTATCGGCGTATAACACGCACTTTTTTCCCCTTAAAATCAGGGGAAAGTCGCAGGTGTGTGTTATACGCCGATACCCTGCGATCCTGAGCTGTCAAAATTTCAAAATCGCCGACCGCGATTTGAAAATGGCGCCGAAATACACAGAGCCGGTCCTCGGCTCTTTCCGGCGGCTCTCGTTTACTTTCGGCTCCACTCGAAGTCCCGAGCGGAGCTATCCGAACCTACTCGGATAGCTCCGCTCGGGACTACGAGAGGAGCCGAAAGTAAACGAGAGCCGCCGGAAAGAGCCGAGGACCGGCTCTGTGTATTTCGGCGCCGGCGGCGCCATTTTCAAATCGCGGTCGGCGATTTTGAAGCACAGGGAGCAGGGACCGTTGATCGAAGGCTGCACTGGGGGAAGGCTGCACTGGGGGAAGGCTGCACTGGGGGAAGGCTGCACTGGGGGAAGGCTGCACTGGGGGAAGGCTGCACTGGGGGAAGGCTGCACTGGGGGAAGGCTGCACTGGGGGAAGGCTGCACTGGGGGAAGGCTGCACTGGGGGAAGGCTGCACTGGGGGAAGGCTGCACTGGGGGAAGGCTGCACTGGGGGAAGGCTGCACTGGGGGAAGGCTGCACTGGGGGAAGGCTGCACTGGGGGAAGGCTGCACTGACATGGCTGCACTGACATGGCTGCACTGACATGGCTGCACTGACATGGCTGCACTGACATGGCTGCACTGACATGGCTGCACTGACATGGCTGCACTGACATGGCTGCACTGACATGGCTGCACTGACAAGGCTGCACTGACAAGGCTGCGCTGACAAGGCTGCACTGACAAGGCTGCGCTGACAAGGCTGCACTGACAAGGCTGCACTGACATGGCTGCACTGACATGGCTGCACTGGGGCAAGGCTGCACTGGGGAAGGCTGCACTGGGGAAGGCTGCACTGACATGGCTGCACTGACATGGCTGCACTGACATGGCTGCACTGACATGGCTGCACTGACATGGCTGCACTGACATGGCTGCACTGACATGGCTGCACTGACATGGCTGCACTGACATGGCTGCACTGGGGCAAGGCTGCAATGATGGGCATTTAAATGTAAGTTTTTTTCCCTTCAACTTCCCTCCTAAAAGTTTTTTTTTCATTAAAATTCCCTCCTAAATTGGGGTGCGTGTTATACGCCGGTGCGTGTTATACGCCGATAAATACGGTAATTCAAGTTGACAAATCAAGCCTTTTTACGCGTGATTTAAATCAAATCCACCCTGTAGTATATTGTGCATACTAGCACATTATGCCATTTACTTGCAGGGAGACTTTTATTTATTTTTTTTTTAAGGCTCCCCTACCGCTTTAAGTGCAGATGCACTTACAATTAAAGTTTTACTACAATCTTCCTATACGGCTTACACAGTGTACAGACTACTCTCCCCTGTACTGAAATTGCTTACCCTGATTTTAATGCGCACCAAGCTTCTCATAGTGAGCATTAAAAGCTGCTCATCAAGATAGAGCGTGCCTCATTTCAGGACCAAAAGACGACTATCATCATCACATCTACCACTTTCTTCCCCAGACTTGCATGTCCCATCACATGTGGGAGACACCAGTTTCCTGTATTTAGGAAGCTATGTACAGCACCCTGTGGATCTCTCTCTGCAACCATGATCTTCCTGCATTGCATGGAGGAGCAAAGCAATCTAGTGAGGACATCACTGGGTCCAAAATAAGGTATGTAATGAAACCAGAAAGGCTGGAAAGGAGCTGACCAGTTTAATGAAAGCGGACAGTTTGGAAAGGAGCCATTTGGTCTTCTCTTCTGTTTTGGAACAATAGAGGTTGTTAGAATAGTAATGAGAGTCAATAAGAGTATGCACACTCACTTCCAATTGGACATCGATGCCCTCTGCTGGGCTGGTCAGGGAACTCAGGATGGGAAGCACTTGCTCACAAAAGTAGGTCATAAATTTAGTGGAGTGGACATTTTTCTACAAAAAAAAAAAAAAAAAAAAAGACATTAATATTTAAAGTCATCACAGTGCTTTATTCTGTTCCCTATAGACAAGGAAACTAAATACTTACAGAAAAAAGTGGCACGGCTTGCCGCATACACTGGAGGAGGCGATCCACAGAGTCGGGGTCTGCAGGGTTGAGGGTCTGATAGAGACCCGCTTGCTCAGATACTAAATCCACCAGCTGCTGTCTGCCGCTGACTGTCTGTAATGTCTTCAGAGAGGCCAAGATCTTCATAAACAGGACAAATTCCTCCCCGGTGACATCATCCAGAACCTGTGAAATGCCAAAGGAATATTAAAAAAAAAAAACTGAATAAGCAATAGCTTTTCATTAGAACCTCCAAACTCATTTCTATCCACTCAAATCAGACATCTGCATTGTGTTAAGTGTTTAAATCATTCCGTGTGTGTCCATGTAGGGCCCCATTTCATACTGGATTTCCTTCAAAGTCAAGCATAAGCCCTGTCCTTTACTGGCATTAAAGGAAACCGGTCATGAGATGAGAATTGCTTGACTGGCTGTAATGCTGACCCATTGACTTGAAAAGTAAAAAGGGTTTTTTTTTTTTTGGCCCATTTATACTTACCTAGGTGGATGCAGCATCAGTCCCCCGGCGCCTCTGCACTGAGAGCCGAGCGATCGAACATCGCAGATGGCTCGGTTCTCACAGATCCCCAAGCGGAGAGCTGAGCTGAGGAGGGGCGGGGAGCAGACATCTCAGTCTCTCAGCGGCTCACTGAGAGACTGAGGCGGGTACCAGTCCAGGCACCTGGCGAATCCAGACTTTATTGTCGGAATGACGCGGTGCCTGGACTGATTCCAGTGACGTCAGCAGAGAACGGACTTCAGACCGTTCTCTGCTTAAAACGGGTCACAGGAGTGCAAAATGAATTTCACTCCTGTGACCCTTAGGAGAAATACAGCCAAACGAGCTCAGGCTGGACTTCTCTTTTAACCACAGAAGTCTTTGACCTAGAAGAAGTATGCCAATAAGGACTGTAGAGACTGAAGGGTAGAGACTAACTAAAGGTTATGGGACAGCAGAGCAACACAAGACAGCAAGACTGTCGTAGATCGCCGCATCATTGTGCAGCGATCTTACTCAAAAGTGGGAGCAGGTACCTGGTTTTGGCAGGTATCCACCCCCCCAAAAGTGCCAAAAGCGGAGGGGGGTGCGAACAAGCGGAGCTTCCACTTTTGGGTGGAGCTTCGCTTAAAAAAAAAAAAAAAAAAAAAAAAAAGAAGAAGATGAAGAAGATGCTCCTGTCCCTTTAAGGCACAAGATACAGAACAGTGCTTTTGCCGTGTCAATTGTCTCTTTCTATGCTGTGCAATACCTGGTTGATCCTGCCTGTTCCGATTTAAACTGACCACGTTTATCACGGCTGCTGATCAGGATAGCGTGGTCAGATTACGTGTCTGTCATCCAGCTCTCTCCATCTCCCCCTGTCATTTTCGTAGTCTGTTACGCCCTGATCTCCTCCCCCCTGCCCTGCCTTCATAGAGTAATTCCCTGGCAGCTACTCCTCCTCCCCTCCTATCATGCCGATGAGAAGAAACAGAAACCAGTTCTCACAAGGTCAGAGTGACAAAGCAATAACGGTCCCTCCCACTGGAGTCCCTCTGCTCGGGAGTGAGAACAAACTGAACCATGTGACCGCATAGAAGAGCTCCTATCTAAAAGACACTTTTTTTGCAAAAAAAAAAAAAAAAAAAAAAGACAGCCAACAGGTATACCTGGATAAATGATCCATTTTTTCCACCTGCCCATCGATTGTGTATAGCTTACCTTCTTAGATTCTGAAAAAATGTAGTCTTCCACCTCTTTAGTCATGACATCTTCGGGAACCGTTTTCAGTTTGTTAGAGAGAAACTTGATGGCTCTCTCCCGTACAATGTCTTCACCTTGAAGAATCTGGCTGTATAATCCCCCGAGGGTGCCTGCACAAAACAAGTAGATTTCTCATATCCTATGATCAGCTAATTGATTGTTTATCAATCAGCGGCCGACCGCCCTATAGCAGTTTTACCATCTAAAAAATTTGATAAAAATAAACGCTATAACTTTTGCGGAAACCAATCAGTATACTCTTATTGGGATTTTTTTTTTTTTTACCAAGAATATGAAGCAGAATACATATTGGCTTGAACTGATGAAGACATTTTTTATTGGATCCGATTTATAGCAGAAAGTAAATCTGGGCTGCACAGTACTGCATTTTGTGCATTCGCACTCCCTAATGCAGAAGTCGCCTACAGAGAGTCTGTTTGTCCAACAGGTTCTATAGAGAAATTCCTAGGTGACCGGGTCCGGAAAGGGAATTTCAGGAGTTCAGGGAGCTGCAAATCAGAAGGAAATCTGAGTGCTGATCAGTCCAAGTGTGGGAGTCTCTAGGGCAGGAGTTTCAAACTGGTGGCCCTACAGCTGTTGCAAAACTACAAGTCCCATCATGCCTCTGCATGTGGGAGTCATGCTTGTAACTGTCAGCCTTGCAATGCCTCATGGGACTTGTAGTTTCACAACAGCAGGAGGGCCACCAGTTTGAGACCCCTGCTCTAGGGCTTCAAAATCTATTATTACTCCATGGGTTTCATCAGTCCATGAGAAATTATATGGAGGTCTTAAAACTCATGTAAGGAATTTAGGTTCTCCCTTTCTGAAGCAGCTCACAAGTCTGACACTAAGGGTACTTTCACACTGATCTGTAGCAAAAATGTGGTAAACACATATGCGTTTTTGCAGGGTTTTTGGGGGTTTTTTTGCAATCAAATACTTTTTATTGAGTTTTATTTTTTTTCCCTTTTTTCTTACACAAATAGAAGCAAAGCACAGCACAAATACCTGTACATGACAAAATAAATAAAAATACAATTTTAAATAGACAAATAAATTTAACAATAATTGTTTCCGGTATATAGCAGTTATCACTGAGAAATGTTCAACATAACAGAACAATCATTAATTCAAATAAAGTGGACCTTCAGTCATTTTTTTCAACTTTCCGTCTATTAAAGCGGAGTTCCACCCCACTTTTGAGAGGTGGTCTTAAATGAAAGACCACCACTCGTTGTTAAAAAAAAAAAAATGTACTTTTTAGAAGTACAGCCTGTACATCCGTTCCGCGGCACAGGACGTCATATCCTCTTCTTCTGTGAGCCCTCACCCCGGTGTCTTCTGGGACATGTGTGTGTCCCAGAAGACAGTTGGCCATTCACAAAGCGCCGTGCGACTCGCGCATGCGCAGTAGGAAACGGGCAGTGAAGTCGTAAGGCTCCGTTGCCAGTTTTCTTTAATTAGAATGGCGGCGCCTGCACCCAATCCGATGGACTGATCGGCCTTGGGGGGCCGACATTGTGGGCTCCCTGGACAGGCAAGTCCTTGTTAAAAGTCAGCAGCAACAGTGTTTGTAGCTGCGGCCTTTAAAAAAATAAATAAATAATTTGCGGGTGGAACGCTTTAAATCTTCTGTCCTTGTTGTTGTTTTAACTTTGGATAGTAAAACTTTTTTTTCTGCCAGTAAATCCCTTATACAGCCCACATCCTGTTTCTTCTCTGGTCATTAGCCTAGGCTTATGACATCATGCACAGCTCTCTCTCTCTCTCTCTCCTGAGAGTTTGCCAGGGAGGGTGGGATGACTCATGAGGGCCAATGAGAGCTGCAGAGCTGGAGGTGTGCCTCTGTGTGAATCCAGGAAGTGAACAGGCAGCAGCTTCAGCTGCCCACAGTTAAAATGGCTGCAGCCAGACTCAGTGGAGGGAGATTTCTTCAGCATATTTGGCCAATACACAATCACAGTATATATAAAATAATATGCAAAGTGGTTGGAAGGAAGCTTCAGAATGGCAAAGTTGCTTTTAATACAAATTATGTGAGTAGACCGCAGTTCCTCCAAGTTCCGCACCATAGACCAATCTTAGTGAAGCAACACTAATGACAGAATCAAATAGTGGATACTATATTACGGGGAGGTCAACCGCATTTGTTCTGCGTTTTTCACAGGACAGGCGACTCATCAAAAAAACCCGCAACCACGGGTGCATTTTTTGCCACATTTTCTATGCATTTCAATGGGGAAGTGCGTAATTGTTGTGATTTTTTTTTTTTTTTTTTACTGCACCAAAAATGCAGCAATTGGGATTTTACTAAACACAACGGATCAGTGTTCTATAGGATTAGGATTGGTCACAGGTTTTTCTTTCGCATTTGTTCTTAACGCAAAAGCGGAAGAAAAACGGATGAGTGTAAAAGCAGCCTCACCCGAGAGATGCTCTGAGCAAAAATAAAACAAGTCAAAAGAAAAAAAAAAATTCTTAGGCTGAGCCATTATTGCCACGAGCGCCTGCAAAACTGGTTCCTCCAGCACAGAAGGTATTTCCAGAAAACAGACACTGCACTCTCTTTTACCTTTGGCATCAATTTTGAATATGCTCAGCAAGGCGTTGTTCACCAAGTTAAATTCTGCAGAGTCATCTAAAAAAAAAAAAACGGGAAAGATTATAAATATATAAAACAAACTTAAAATTATATACTCCTAAAGCGTAACCCTAGGAAAGTCACAAAACCTACAACCTGGGTGAGAATAGCAGCAGGCATTTTACTAATTCTCATTCTACTTACCCAAACTGGTCCAAATGAACTATTTGCTACACTAACAGATGTGCCCACCGGGGGCGCTGAATAAACTGTATGCAGCATCAACTGCATGTACAGCGAGGGTAAGAAAAAAAAAAAAAAAAAAAAATTGATCCCCTGCTGATTTTGTCCATTTGCCCACTGACAAAGAAATGATCAGTCTAGAGTTTTAATGGAAGGGGATATCACCGCTCCAGGTGGATCAAACAAAAAGGTAGAAAACCTCTCCTCCAGTTTAGAAGCCCAGGTGCTGGCAATGCATATAGCAATCAAAATTGGAAGAAGTTCTGGACAGCCGCACTCCAAAGTTTTTGCCTTTTATTCAAAAAAATATCGTCAAAAATACATGCCACAGCAGAACGGACAAAAGAGCTTACGCGTTTCACACTACAAAGAATGCTTAATCATAGCTATGATTAAGCACTCTTTGTAGTGTGAAACGCATAAGCTCCTTTGTCTATTCTGCTGTGGCATGTATTTTTGACGATATTATTTGAATAAAAGGCAAAAACCTTGTTGGAGTGCAGCTGTCCAGAACTTCTTCCGATTTTGATTGCTAGAATTTTAATGGTCGGTTTATTTTAACAGTAAGAGACAGAACAAAAATATCCAGAAAAACGCATTTCAAAAAAGTTATAAACTGATTTGCATTTTAATGAGTGAAAGAAGTATATGATCCCCTTTCTGGCTCCAAGGTGTCTTCTATACAGGTAACGAGTTGAGATTAGGAGCACGCTCAAAGGGAGTGCTCCTAATCTCAGCTTGTTACCTATATAAAAGACACCTGTCCACAGAAGCAATCAGATTCCAATCTCTCCACCATGGCCAAAGACCAAAGAGCTGTCCAGGGATGTCAGGGAGAAGATTGTAGACCCAACACAAGGCTGGAATGAGCTACAAGACCATCGCCAAGCAGCTTGGTGAGAGGAAGACAACAGTTGGTGCGATTATTCACAAATGGAAGAAACACAAAATAACTGTCAGTCTCCCTCGGTCTGGGGCTCCATGTAAGATCTCACCTCGTGGAGGCTCAATGATCATGAGAACGGTGAGGAATCGGCCCAGAACTACACGGGAGATACTTGTCAATGATCTCAAGGCAGCTGGGACCATAGTCACCAAGAAAACAATTGGTAACAAACTACGCTGTGAAGGACTGAAATCCTGCAGCGAACGGTTAGAAAGCACATGTACAGCCCATCTGAAGTTTGCTAATGAACATCTGAATGATTCAGAGGAGAACTGGGTGAAAGTGTTGTGATCAGATGAGACCAAAATCAAACTCTTTGGCATCAACTCAACTCGCCGTGTTTGGAGGAGGAGGATTGCTGCCTATGACCACAAGAACACCATCCCCACCATCATACATGGAGGTGGAAACATTATGCTTTGGGGGTCTTTTTCTGCTAAGGGGACAACTTCACCACATCAAAAGGGACGATGGACGGGGCCATTTACCGTCAAATCTTGGGTGAGAACCTCCTTCCCTCAGCCAGGGCATTGAAAATGGGTCTTGGATGGGTATTCCAGCATGTCAATGACCCAAAACACACGGCCAAGGCAACAAAGGAGTGGCTCAAAAAGAAGCACATTAAGGTCCTGGAGTGGCCTAGTCAGTCTGTAGACCTTAATCCCATAGAAAATATGTGGAGGGAGCTGAAGGTTCGAGTTACCAAACGTCAGCCTCGAAACCTTAATGACTTGGAGAGGATCTGCAAAGAGGACAAAATCCCTCCTGAGATGTGTGCAAACCTGGTGGCCAACTACAAGAAACGTCTGACCTCTGTGATTGCCAAAAAGGGTTTCTCCACCAAGTACTAAGTCATGTTTTGTGAAGGGGTCAAATACTTATTTCACTCATTAAAAGGCAAATCAATTAATAAACTTTTTTTAAATGCGTTTTTCTGGATATTTTAGTTGTTATTCTCTCACTGTTAAAATAAACCGACCATTAAAATTATAGACTGAGCCTTTCTTTGTTAGTGGGCAAATGTACAAAATCAGCAGGGATCAAATACTTTTCCCCTCACAGCGTAGTATACAGCGCTGTGTTCCGGCAGTGGTAATGGGACTTGCCATCTCGCTCCCAGAACAAAACTAAATTGGGCAGAGTACTGCTCAGCCATTCACAGAAAGCCTTGAATACAACACTTCCTCTCATTAGCAGAGGTGGAGAAGCAGGTGGGTCACGTCACAAGTGCCAATCACAGGAAGCCTTGATATTTATTGATGAAATACAAAGCTTCCTGTGAATGGCTGAGCAGTGCTATTTATTGATGCTCAGCCCAACTCGATTTTGTTTCGGCAGCGGGAGGGGAAGTATCTGCTGCCAGAATACAGCGCTGTATACTGTATGCACCTGATGTTATATACAATTTATACAGGACTCCCAGATACCCAGGGAAGTGACTTGCCTCAAGTGATAGACAAAGATGAAACAAATCCTCCTATATAAGTTGTACCCGTTTATCTGCAGCCCTCTCACCTCTAAAGCCTCCCTAAAGCACACATTTTACACAGTATCTCTGAGCTGCAGGGGGTGGGGATCTGATGTCACACACTGCACACCATAGAACAGGGAGTGTAATCTGAGACCTGAGTGGAAGGAATAGACACATCCCACTCTACAGTCTCATAGGGAAAAATGCACAGCTGAGGCTGTTAGTCACCCCTGCTGTTTGCTGGTGGGGGGGGGACCTCCTGAGATTGCATGATTGTACGCTCCATGAGCAGGGCCCACCTATTCCTTCGGTATTGTATTTGTACTGTCCCCCTTCTACATTGTAAAGCGCTGCGTAAACTGTTGGCACTATATAAATCCTGTATAATAATAGTAATGTGGCATAGACTGTCAGAAGTGACTCATGCAGATAGAGGAAGGAGAGAGAGGAGAGAGAATTAACACACAATGCTTTGGACTGAGGCAGGTACACACTATCGAAGAAATACTTTGTTCATTTTTCATTTCAGAGACTTATAGCCACTGTAAAATTATTGCACAGAGCTAGAAAACCTGATGTTTCCGAATTCCACAATACCTGACTGCAGAAGTTGTGCCAGAATATCGGCCACCCGTGGAAGGTTCTCCCCCGTTGCAAACTGTGATAGTTCTTTGATCGCTTGTCTCCGGATCTAATAAAGGAGTAGAAAGTTGAGTCAGTTCAGGATTAGTATTGATTGTCACAATGGCTCTGACTAAGGGGGAGATTTACTAAAACTGGACCACTCTGGTGCAGCTGTGCATGGGAGCCAATCAGTTTCTAACTTCTTCTTGTTCAATTAATAAAACTGGAAGCTGATTGGTTTCTTTGCAGAGCTGCACCAGATCTTACACTCTCCGGTTTTAGTAAATTCCCCCAAACATCCAGAGAAAAGTGAAAGCTTGTAGCCCCTACAGCAATCAAACCTTTTTAAGATGACCTGATTGCTGTTTTCAACAGGCAAATGGAGCCCGGGACCCTCATCAACACGATGGGGCCTATTTATCTCAGATACCGCCATTCATTGGACCCCACAGTGTGTGCTTCAAAAGAGGTGACATTCATAAAATAAAGGGTATGACATGCAGCCTGTGATGTCCCATCAAGTTCTCTTTGTTAAAAGAGACCTCGTCATCAGGCCATTTGTTTTTCAATAATCATCCCATAAGACTTTGGGTGTAGTAAGGCCAAACAGCTGCTTTATAAATAGGGCCCAATGAATAAACAACAATCATCAATCTACATGAACCATTCAACGTGTTTAATATACGCTGGGAATTTTGTATTTATAACATTTTTGTTCTCGGGGTTAAGATACACATCTTATAAGTCATTGAAAGAGAAGCGCAGGATTGGAGAAAAAAAAAAAAATTATAAAAAAAAAAAAAAAAAAATTTATACTCACTCGATGTTGCAGCTGTCCCCTGGCGGCTCAAAGATCGAGAACTGAGTGATCCAATCACTGAGCAGAAAGCAGAGACTGTCAGTCACCTCTCTGCACTCTGCCCCTCCAGCACTGGGCTGTGGAGGGGGAGGGAGCAGCTGGCGGCAAGCTGAGAGGCTGAGCAATCTGCCAATCCAGGTGAATCCCGACATTGTCAGGATCCTTGCAGACCAGCTCTGCGACATCGGGAATCACAAAAGTGCAGAACTGAATGCACTTCTGTGACCAACAGGAGCCGTACGGCCGAACGAGCCATTGGCTCCCACAGGAGCGAACGAGCCATTGGCTCCCACAGGAGCCGAACGAGCCATTGGCTCCCACAGGAGCCGAACGAGCCATTGGCTCCCACAGGAGCCGAACGAGCCATTGGCTCCCACAGACCGAACGAGCCATTGGCTCCCACAGGAGCCGAACGAGCCATTGGCTCCCACAGGAGCCGTACGAGCCATTGGCTCCCACAGGAGCCGTACGGCCGAACGAGCCATTGGCTCCCACAGGAGCCGTACGGCCGAACGAGCCATTGGCTCCCACAGGAGCCGTACGGCCGAACGAGCCATTGGCTCCCACAGGAGCCGTACGGCCGAACGAGCCATTGGCTCCCCAGGAGCCGTACGGCCGAACGAGCCATTGGCTCCCTCAGGAGCCGTACGGCCGAACGAGCCATTGGCTCCCTCAGGAGCCGTACGGCCGAACGAGCCATTGGCTCCCTCAGGAGCCGTACGGCCGAACGAGCCATTGGCTCCCTCAGGAGCCGTACGGCCGAACGAGCCATTGGCTCCCTCAGGAGCCGTACGGCCGAACGAGCCATTGGCTCCCTCAGGGGCCGAACGAGCCATTGGCTCCCTCAGGGGCCGAACGAGCCATTGGCTCCCTCAGGGGCCGAACGAGCCATTGGCTCCCTCAGGGGCCGAACGAGCCATTGGCTCCCTCAGGGGCCGAACGAGCCATTGGCTCCCTCAGGGGCCGAACGAGCCATTGGCTCCCTCAGGGCCGAACGAGCCATTGGCTCCCTCAGGGGCCGAACGAGCCATTGGCTCCCTCAGGGGCCGAACGAGCCATTGGCTCCCTCAGGGGCCGAACGAGCCATTGGCTCCCTCAGGGGCCGAACGAGCCATTGGCTCCCTCAGGGGCCGAACGAGCCATTGGCTCCCTCAGGGGCCGAACGAGCCATTGGCTCCCTCAGGGGCCGAACGAGCCATTGGCTCCCTCAGGGGCCGAACGAGCCATTGGCTCCCTCAGGGGCCCGAACGAGCCATTGGCTCCCTCAGGGGCCATACGGCCGAACGAGCCATTGGCTCCCACAGACGTATGGCCAACTGAATGGCTTTGGAAACCTTAGTTTGACCATTATCTGCCCCCTGACTTTGACGCCGCTCTACTGCTACCTTGAATAACCATATTGTCCACTTTTGTTTACCCATAGAACTAGATCCTCATCTCCTTGCCCCTCCTCCCGGTGAACCCCCCTTTTTGTCCCTCATCTTCTCTTTCTGAGCTGCCTTCCCCCTCTTTCTTCACTCCCCCCCCTTCCTCTCTTCAGCTCTTCTCTCCTGGATGTAAACTTCTCAGCTCTAACCGACTCAAATGCTCATCATGTTGAAGTTGGGTATCCCTGTCTAACTACAAACTCCCCGAGTTAAGACTCATGAATGCTTATACGTCTATCACACAATTTAACCTGCACCCGGTATGTGGACTTTTAGACATCTGCTTCCTTGTAAACCTCAGGGCGACTATGTTCAGAGCCACCGGTAACCAACCATGGTTCACAGGAAAAACCAAAACAGTTACCGGACCCCACCTAGCCATAGTCCGCTGCACATCCTTCAACTCACCCACATTATGCAGTCATATGTTGTTTTACTGGTATTTTCTGTATGTTGCAAAGGCTGCATCCCTACCTCATCATTGAATTGTTACTCTACTATTACCTCCCCTTATCCAGGGGGAAGATACCATTGGCTTCCACACAAGAAGTATGGCCAAAAGGGCCATCGGCTCCCCGCTGCTGTCAATCAAAAGCTATGACACAGAAGTGGGGGGCGGGGCCAAGTACCAGTATGGTACTGTCTGTGTCAAAGGGCGCAGCAGCAGGACTTGGGAAGCCAGCTTGCACAGTTTGCATGGTTGGTACAGCGGCTTCGAGCGGTCAGTTTTCTTTTGGGGTTGCACGAAAAATAATCTGTAGTGCAGTGATGGCGACCTTCGGGACACCCCAGATGTTTTGAAACTACATTTCCCATGATGCTCAACTATACTGCAGAGTGCAAGAGCATCATGGGAAATGTAGTTCCAAAACATCTGGGGTGCCAAGGTTCGCCATCACTGGTGTAGTGTGTACCCGGCTGAAGACTAGTCAGGTTTAGATTGGAATTCTACTTTAACAGATAATACTATTGGAAGAGTTTTGTTAACAGAATAAAAGGGAGCGAATGAATGAGTTAAGTTGATTATTGGTATTCACATACACTGTAATGAACATCTTGAGATAAAAGAAGTTTGCATAACGAGATCTACAGCAGTGTAAAGATCAGGCATGTCCTCCCATCCCCCCGAAAAACAAATCACACACCAATGGAAAGCAGCACAACCCCCCCCCCGTGAACCTGTCTGTGTAGCACAACATCAAATTGCCAGCATTGTTCATACCGACACATCCTCGTCTTCACCAGATCCAGTTGGGCGTTTATGGCGGCGTCGGCCAAATCCGGGAAATTTTTGAAGAATTTGGGAATAAACTGCGCCGCCAATCTCTTCTCCTTCGCTTCGCCTTTACGCCATCCAGGATCACCTGATAGGCCGCTCTGTGCTGTAATACAAAAACAAGGAAGTGTGAACTGAATGATCTCTGAATGCTATGAGGTCCGTGTGTAGAAAATTAATCGCTGTGCAATTATCTCTGTATTTTTTTTTTTACAAACATGGCCCGGAATGTGGGTGGTATGTGTGAAAGGAGGGAAGTCCAAGTTTATGGGACAGAAAATCTTCATAGAAGAGCAACAGATCACCTAAGGCCGGGCTGTGCAGATCTTGGGGGACCGCAAAGCGAAGAAGGGGGGTGTACTGCGAGGTGAAGAAGGGAGGGGGGGTGGATTGGTTCCAATGTGAAAGCGATGGGGTCTCTGATGTGAAATGGGACTCTTGTATGATTAGGAAGTATTTGAAGTGATTTGGGGGGGGGGGGGGGGGGTTTCCCTGAAATTAAGTTAACTCTTAAAGAGGTTGTAAAGGTAGAAAAAAAAAAAATCATGTTTATACTTACCTACTCTGTGTAATGGAATCGCACAAAGTGGTCGGAAACCTCCTCTTTTCGGGCCCCCCGCCAGCGCTCCTAGCCCCTCCTTTCTGGCTAGTGTCCCCCATGGGAAGCAGCTCGTGTGTGCTCACTCCCGAGTCCCTCGGGAACGAGGCAAACACATCCGAGATTCCCAATCTTCATCCAGCAAGTTGAAGAGACCGAACTGCCCACCACCCCGTCACCTCCCCCCCCCCCCCCACCTGCACCCCCTGTCACCTTTACCCATACATGTGTTTGTAGGTATATTAAGAAGATGGTAGTGGAGGTCAAACTACCATTGCTGTGGCTCTGAGGAAGGGGGGTTCTCCCTGGTTGTGATGTCATCTGGTTCCTCCAAATATCTGGTCCGGGTTGCAGGCATCTAGAGATATTGCTCACAACTGGCGGAGTATTGATAAGCCTTGATTTAAAGCTCAATTGTGAGTATAATTCTTGTTATATTTTATGAATACATTTTATCTTTGGTAATGCACAAGGTCGGTGCACCCTCCTGTTCTTTTTGTATGTCCCCGTCACCAGCCCGCCGTCACCAGCCCCCCGTCACCTGCGCCCCGTCACCAGCCCCCCGTCACCTGCGCCCCGTCACCTGCGCCCCCGTCACCTGCGCCCCGTCACCAGCCCCCCCGTCACCAGCGCCCCCCCCCCGTCACCAGCGCCCCCCCCCCGTCACCAGCGCCCCGTCACCAGCCCCCCGTCACCTGCGCCCCGTCATCAGCCCCCCCGTCACCAGCCCCCCCCGTCACGCGCCCCCCCATCACCAGCGCCCCGTCACCAGCACCCCACTAGCTGCACACAGCTAGACAAATCTACTCCTCAGAACAACGGAACTCTCCAAATTATTTTACTCATCTTTGCAACACTTTGGCCACATTATAGGGGTGTGATAATAATGATGAGGGGGGATACAGAAATGTGTGATGATGATGATTGGGGGGAGTACAAGATTGTGTGATGATTTGGGGGATGTTTTTGGGAAGGGTGATGATGACAGAGGGGGATAAAGAGGTGACGATGGCAGGACTACAAGGGTGTGTAATATTGGGGAGGGGGGGGGGGGTGATACCCCGTTTCCCCGAAAATAAGACCTAGCGTGATTGTCGGTGATGGCTGCAATATAAGCCCTACCCCCCAAATAAGCCCTAAAGTCCTTGTAGGGCTTATTTTTCGGGGAAACAGGGTATATGGGGGGAGGACTGGGTCAGGTGACGATGAGGGGGTACAGGGGGTGTGTAATGATGATGGGGAAAGGAAAGGGGGTTCAGAATGGGTGTGGAGGTAATGATGGCAGAAGTACAAAGATGAGTGATGAGGGGGGTAGGGGGGGGGTGTAATTAGGAGGGATGATGATTGGGGGAGGGTGATAGAGAGGGATGTGGAGGCGATGATGGCAGAAGTACAGGGGTGGGTGTATGATGATCAAGGGGGCACAGGGGGGGGGGGGGGTGGATGTGTGATGATGAAGAGGGTACAGGTGGGTGGGTGTGTGATGATGAAGGGGGTACAGGGGGGTGGGTGTGTGATGATGAAGGGGGTACAGGGGGGTGGGTGTGTGATGATGAAGGGGGTACAGGGGGGTGGGTGTGTGATGATGAAGGGGGTACAGGGGGGTGGGTGTGTGATGATGAAGAGGGTACAGGGGGTGGGTGTGTGATGATGAAGAGGGTACAGGGGGGTGGGTTTGTGATGATGAAGGGGGTACAGGGGGTGGGTTTGTGATGATGAAGGGGGTACGGGGGGTGGGTTTGTGATGATGAAGGGGGTACGGGGGGGGTGGGAGTGTGATGATGAAGGGGGTACAGGTGGGTGGGTGGGTGATGATGAAGAGGGTACAGGTGGGTGGGGTGTGTGATGATGAAGGGGGTACAGGTGGGTGGGTGTGTGATGATAAAGGGGGTACAGGGGGGTGGGTGTGTGATGATAAAGGGGGTACAGGGGGGTGGGTGTGTGATGATAAAGGGGGTACAGGGGGTGGGTGTGTGATGATGAAGGGGGTACAGGGGGGTGGGTGTGTGATGATGAAGGGGGTACAGGGGGTGGGTGTGTGATGATAAAGGGGGTACAGGGGGGTGGGTGTGTGATGATGAAGGGGGTACAGGGGGGTGGGTGATGATGGAGGTGGTACGGGGGGGATGTGATGATGAAGGGGGTACAGGGGGTGGGGTGTGTGATGATAAAGGGGGGTACAGGTGGGTGGGTGTGTGATGATGAAGGGGGTACAGGGGGGTGGGTGTGTGATGATGAAGGGGGTACAGGTGGGTGGGTGTGTGATGATGAAGGGGGTACAGGGGGGTGGGGTGTGTGATGATGAAGAGGGTACAGGTGGGTGGGGTGTGTGATGATGAAGAGGGTACAGGGGGGTGGGGGTGTGTTATGATGAAGGGGGTACAGGGGGGTGGGTGTGTGATGATGAAGGAGGTACAGGGGGTGGGGTGTGTGATGATGAAGGGGGTACAGGGGGGTGGGTGTGTTATGATGAAGGGGGTAAAGGGGGGTGGGGTGTGTTATGATGAAGGGGGTACAGGGGGGTGGGTGTGTGATGATGAAGGGGTACAGGTGGGTGGGTGTGTGATGATGAAGGGGGTACGGGGGTGGGTGTGTGATGATGAAGGGGTACAGGGGGTGGGTGTGTGATGATGAAGGGGGTACAGGGGGTGGGTGTGTGATGATGAAGGGGGTACAGGGGGGTGGGTGTGTGATGATGAAGGGGGTACAGGGGGGTGGGGTGATGATGAAGGGGGTACAGGGGGGTGGGTGTGTGATGATGAAGAGGGAAAGGGGGGGGTGTGATGATGAAGGGGGTACCGGTGGGTGGTGTGTGATGATGAAGGGGGTACAGGGGGGTGGGTGTGGTGATGAGAAGGGGGTACAGGGGGGTGGGTGTGTGATGATGAAGGGGTCAGGGGGTGGGGTGTGTGATGATGAAGGGGGTACAGGGGGGTGGGTGATGATGGAGGTGGTACGGGGGGATGTGATGATGAAGGGGGTACAGGGGGTGGGGTGTGATGATAAAGGGGGTACAGGTGGGTGGGTGTGTGATGATGAAGGGGGTAAGGGGGTGGGTGGTGTGATGATGAAGGGGGTACAGGTGGGTGGGTGTGTGATGATGAAGGGGGTACAGGGGGGTGGGTGTGTGATGATGAAGGGGGTACAGGTGGGTGGGTGTGTGATGATGAAGGGGGTACAGGGGGGTGGGGTGTGTGATGATGAAGAGGGTACAGGTGGGTGGGGTGTGTGATGATGAAGAGGGTACAGGGGGGTGGGGTGTGTTATGATGAAGGGGGTACAGGGGGGTGGGTGTGTGATGATGAGGGAGGTACAGGGGGGTGGGGTGTGTGATGATGAAGGGGGTACAGGGGGGTGGGGTGTGTTATGATGAAGGGGGTACAGGGGGGTGGGGGTGTTATGATGAAGGGGGTACAGGGGGGTGGGTGTGTGATGATGAAGGGGTACAGGTGGGTGGGGTGTGTGATGATGAAGGGGGTACGGGGGTGGGTGTGTGATGATGAAGGGGGTACGGGGGTGGGTGTGTGATGATGAAGGGGGTACAGGGGGGTGGGTGAGTGATGAGAGGGGGTACAGGGGGGTGGGTGTGTGATGATGAAGGGGGTACAGGGGGTGGGTGTGTGATGATGAAGGGGGTACAGGGGGGTGGGTGTGATGATGAAGGGGGTACAGGGGGGTGGGTGTGTGATGATGAAGGGGGTACAGGGGGGTGGGTGTGTGATGATGAAGGGGGTACAGGGGGGTGGGTGTGTGATGATGAAGGGGGTACAGGGGGGTGGGTGTGTGATGATGAAGGGGTACAGGGGGGTGGGTGTGTGATGATGAAGGGGGTACAGGGGGTGGGTGTGTGATGATGAAGGGGGTACAGGGGGGTGGGTGTGATGATGAAGAAGGGTACAGGGGGGTGGGTGTGTGATGATGAAGGGGGTACAGGGGGGTGGGTGTGTGATGATGAAGGGGGTACAGGGGGGTGGGTGTGTGATGATGAAGGGGGTACAGGGGGGTGGGTGTGTGATGATGAAGGGGGTACAGGGGGGTGGGTGTGTGATGATGAAGGGGGTACAGGGGGTGGGTGTGTGATGATGAAGGGGGTACAGGGGGGTGGGTGTGTGATGATGAAGGGGTACAGGGGGGTGGGTGTGTGATGATGAAGGGGGTACAGGGGGGTGGGTGTGTGATGATGAAGAGGGTACAGGGGGGTGGGTGTGTGATGATGAAGGGGGTACAGGGGGGTGGGTGTGTGATGATGAAGGGGGTACAGGGGGGTGGGTGTGTGATGATGAAGGGGGTACAGGGGGGTGGGTGTGTGATGATGAAGGGGTACAGGGGGGTGGGTGTGTGATGATGAAGGGGGTACAGGGGGGTGGGTGTGTGATGATGAAGGGGGTACAGGGGGGTGGGTGTGTGATGATGAAGGGGGTACAGGGGGGTGGGTGGGTGATGATGAAGGGGGTACAGGGGGGGTGGGTGTGTGATGATGAAGGGGGTACAGGGGGGTGGGTGTGTGATGATGAAGGGGGTACAGGGGGGTGGGTGTGATGATGAAGGGGGTACAGGGGGGTGGGTGTGTGATGATGAAGGGGGTACAGGGGGGTGGGTGTGTGATGATGAAGGGGGTACAGGGGGGTGGGTGTGTGATGATGAAGGGGGTACAGGGGGGTGGGTGTGTGATGAAGGGGAAAGGAAAGTGTTCAGAAGGGGTGATGATGATGATTGGGGGGGATGGGCACAGGATGATGAAGAAAGGGGGAGTCACAGGGGTGAGATGATGATTGGGGGGGTGATGGGGAGGGTAATGATTATATTTGGGGGGGATGGGCACAGCAGGAGGAGGGTGGAGGGGGGGAAATGTAGGGGGAAGGATGATGATGGGGGAGGGTAATAATAATTAGGGGGATGGGGTCACAGGATGATGATAGGGGGGAGGGGGACGATTATACTCGGTGTGTGTACCGTGTTTCTCCTATACATGCCCCCCCGGTAGATGATGATGAGTCCGGTGGTCAGATGCTCCCCTCCCCCTCCCTCTCACCTTGCTGATATCGTCCTTGGCGTCGGCCAGGATCCCGTAGTTCCGGTAGAGCTCCTCCACGGTCGGCATGGCGATCACACAGCGACAATCCTCCGCTCTCCGAGTGCGCACCTCCGACCAACGACTACACAGGCGGGAAGAGCAGAGCGGAGGAGGCGGGACACAGCGACACCAGGCGGCACCTCCTCACACAGCCACCGCAGCCCCGCTCACAGCGACATCTGGCGGCACCTGGTGACACTGCGCGCATCGGAAAATGAAAGGGGGGGGGGGGTGTCTGTTTACAGCGACACCTAGTGGCACTCCGTACAATGAGAAAGAAAGAGAATCACAGGGAGTGTCGCAGCGACACCTGGTGGCCATTTGTTGAAGTTACACAAAGCAAATCTTTGCAGCAGTCATTGTGAAGCTTTCTGACATAAATGTTGCTTCAGTCTTAGGCAACCCCTGCCAATAATGACTATATTCTAAAGCTCAGGGTGCATGAGTATGAACGGTAAATTGGTATATAAGAATAAATACAAGAAGGAATGTGAAATACTTTTTTTTTTTAATCTCAGGGCTGCTTTATACCACAGTATTTTTATATTTTTATTATTATTATTTTTAGTGTAGCACACTGGAGTTTAGGTAGGGTTAATCCTAAATTTACCTGCCAGGCTAATCTTGGCTAATTGTTGAGGATCAATTGATTTCACTCTAAGTCTGTAATTGCTGCACTTCTCTCTTCTGCCGCTAGGTGGCCGGGAAAATTCAGAAATTCAAAAATTCGAAAATCCAAAAATTCGAAAATCCAAAAATTCGAAAATCTGAAAAAAAAATTAAAGAAAATCAGTTACATTCGAAATAACTAGCTAATAATAACTAACTATTAAATTATAGGTATTGGAATTTCCTTTCAAATTTGGCTGTTTGTGAATGTAACAAATACAAATTTATCTGAAGTTGCGAATTATCCGAAAAAACGAATGCCGCATCTAAACAGATGGAATGGAACAAATTAATAATAAATAATAATAATAAAAAGGTTTTATTATTAATGTTGTTATTTATTATTATTAGATCCTTACATTACATTTTTTTGGATACGGCATTCGTTAATTCAGATAATTCGTAACTTCGGATAAATTCGTACTCGTTACGTTCACTAACAGCCAAATTTGAAAACAAATTTCAATACCTATAATTTAATAGTTATTTATTATTAGCTAGTTATTATATCAGATTTTCGAATTTTCTTTCTTTTGAATCTTCAGGTTTTCATTCTTATTTTCGGATTTTCCAATTTCCAAATTTTAGAATTTTCAAATGTCCAAAATTCCTAATTTTGAATTTTCAAATTTCAAAACTTCCGAACTTCCGAATTTTCCGAACTTCCGAATTCAAATTTTTCAATTTCTAAAATTTTCCAATTTCCGAAATTTTCCAATTTCCAAATTTCTAATTTCCAAGTTTCCGAAATGTCTAATTTGGAACTAAACAAATGGCACATGTCTAGTGTGAAGCAATCTGGTCAGCACCATACTCCTTGCAGCTCAGTGATCACCGGGAATTGATAGCTGTGAAAACAAAAGGGAATACGTGCGCACAGGCTCATGATGCAATAATGTCTTTTTATTGGATATAAAAGGATAAAATCGATACACTGACAAGTGAATGTGAATAAACAGCGTCAAACACTTCCTCCAATGGAGAGCCTTAAAAAGGGACACATCCGTGCTTCAGAGTAGATGAGAAGACTGCTTGATGGATGGGCTGGCTCCACAGACACGGGCTCATCAAGCAGCTGCCGACAAGCCGCGAGGACGCCGCTCCCTGACTGAAGAGATGGCCAGTCAGGAGAGGGCTGTGGGGCGCCTATAACACTTGTCCCAGGGAGAGCTCTGATGGAGCCAACTGTCAGGTCTGAGCTCAGCCCCTCCTTCTCAGAGCCTGGCTGCTGAGCTGTCGGTTAATTGCCAGCTCCTATCTTTTCCACAGTGACTCACCTGATGATGATATCCTGCTCGTCAGTCCTGCTGGTTACTTAAGCCAGTGTTTCTCAACTCCAGTCCTCAAGGCGCACCAACAGGTCATGTTTTCAGGATTTCCACTAATTTTGCACAGGTGATTTGATCAGTTTCACTGCCTTAGTAAATACCACAGCCCTTTCATTTGAGGGAAATCCTGAAAACATGACCTGTTGGTGCGCCTTGAGGACTGGAGTTGAGAAACACTGACTTAAGCTGTTCAGTTCAGTCCCTCTCTGCCTTCGCCTTGGTCAACACATCCAGAGACTCTCTCCTGTGTACCTGTTGAAGACTCGCTTGGCTGACGTCCCTTCTGGTTCCTGATCCTGCTTGCTGTTCCACTACGCTGATTCCCCCGGTTTCCTGATTTCCTGGCCTGTCCTGAAGTACGCTGATCTCTGGCTCTCTGACGTCCTGGCTTGTCTGACTATCCGTTCTGGTTTACCAAACTCCGGCTATGATTTGACTACGTTGCTCTGTTTACCTTTTATTATTATTATTATTATTATTATTATTATTAAACAAGCGTGATTTTTTTAACTGCACTTCTGTCTCGGTCTGATTCATGGTTTCTGACAGCAACTGACAGAGAGAGGACGCTGTAGTTGTCAGGATAACATGTTTCAGAGGGAATGTCACTGAAGGGATCTGTCTGTACTTGCTTGATGAACCTGTGTCTGTGGAGCCAGCCCATCCATCCATCCATCCAGTGGTCTTCTCATATATTCTGAAGCACGGATGTGTCCCTTTTTAACCACTTGCCGACCAGCCGCCGTCATTATACTGCGGCAGGTCAGCACGATCCTGCGAACCGTCGTAGCCGTACGTCGGTCCCTTTAAGCGGGATGGCAGGCGCACGCGTGCCCGCTGCACAAGGGGGGTGCCGATGCTCGTGACCTGGCAGTCGCGATGACCGGCGGTCGCGATGACCGCCGGCCACGAGCGATCGCGGGCACGAGAGGCGGAACAGGGACATGTGTGTAAACGCACAAATCCCAGTTCTGTGAGCTGAGGAGAGAGAGAGATCGTGAGTTCCTACGAGCTAGGGAACAACGATCTCTCATCTCCTATAGTCAGTCCCCTCCCCCTTACAGTTAGAACACACACCCAGGGAACACAGTTAACCCCATTGATCGCCCCCTAGTGTTAACCCCTTCCCTGCCAGTGACATTTATACAGTAATCAGTGCATTTTTATAGCACTGATCTCTGTATAATTGTCAATCGACCCAAAAACATGTCAAAAGTGTCCGATGTGTCCGCCATAATGTCGCAGTCTCGATAAAAATCGCAGATAGCCGCCATTACTAGTAAAAAAAAAAATAATAATAAAAATGCCATAAATCTATCACCTATTTTGTAGACGCTATAACTTTTGCGCAAACCAATCAATATACGCTTTTTGCGATTTTTATTACCAAAAATATGTAGAAGAATACATATCGGCCTAAACTGAGGAAAAAAATTAGCTTTTTTTTTTTAAAAAAAAAAATTGGAGCTATTTATTACAGCAAAAATTACAAAATATTGTGTTTTTTGTTCAAAATCGGCGCTTTTTTTTGTTTATAGCGCAATGGTTTGGGGTGGAGGAACTTGACTGGCCTGCACAGAGTCCTGACCTCAACCCTTTTGGGATGAATTAGAGTGGAGACTGCGAGCCAGGCCTCCTCATCCAACATCAGTGCCTGACCTCACAAATGCTCTTCTGGAAGAATGGTCAAACATTCCCATAGACACACTCCTAAACCTTGTGGACGGCCTTCCCAGAAGAGTTGAAGCTGTTATAGCTGCAAAGGGAGGGTCAACTCAATATTGAACCCTACAGACTAAGACTAAGCCATTAAAGTTCATGTGCGTGTAAAGGCAGGCGTCCCAATACTTTTGGTAATGTAGTGTATGTATTATAATTGCCAATAGGTAGTATCACCATTTCACAACAGGGTATTCCAAAAAAAAAAAGTGGCCGATTTAAACCAAACCGGCATCCCAGATGCATGAGGTCCTTGGCAGGATGCAAGAAAAATTGTTCATCTGTGACATGTACAATGGCGATACGTAACAATTAGTGTCACTATTCCACAGTAAGGTTTTCATAGTTCAGTCCCATGTATATATGCTGTGTAATGTAGAATCACATGAAGTGCTTATATCCATGCCATGTATAAGAATGTTTTCACCATGTCAGAGAGTGCCGAGTAGTTGCCACATTGTAAGTATGAAAAAGGAAAAATACCCCCTATATGGGATTTTAAAGGCAACAATACCACTAATATAGAATAAAAAAAGCGCTTATTGATACGTATAAAAAATTGGATCAATCACACACGTGATGATCAGTTAAAAACCATAGACACAAAACAGAAAACAAAAAAAAAAAACACAACATGAATTTATTGCAAGCATACAAATGAGATATATATATATTGTGCTACTCTCTTCTGAGACAATTCTTCAGTACCGACGCGTTTCAGATATTTAATCCCTTCATCAGGAAAATTGGATAAGGAGAACGTGTAATCAAATATTTGTCAGAAAGGTAGAACAAACATAAGGTGCAATGATCGCTGAGCTATCCAAGCAGGAATCACAAGGATGGCTGTGAAGTATGGCGTCATATGGAGGACCTTCCGACACTGTCCCAGAGGCCAGGGGGGGGGTCAAAATGTCTTATGGGAACCCCCCACACACTGTAGTTCGTCACGAGTCAGAATAATAGGCAGGATACACAAGGATAGGCACATATGACAGGTATGAAGGGTATCAGCAAAAACATATTCTATCTATCTATCTATCTATCTATCTATCTATCTATCTATCTATCTATCTATCTATCTATCTATCTATCTAGATATAGATATATATATCTATATATATATATATATATATATATATATATATATATATATATATATATATAGATAGATAGATACATATAAAAGCCTTGTTGCAGCCCCTCTTGGTAGGGTTGCACTGTTACTAGTATCGGTACTCCTGCAAATGCTCGATACCTGAAATCGATACTATCAGGCTCGGTTCTTTGAGCTGTCAGCGGGTCTCCCCTGTTGACAGCTAAAGTGTTGAAGAAGTCCGGTAATTGGAGCTGTGAAAAAAAAAAAGCATCTGGCAATGTCTATTAACAACATTGCTCAGCCACTGAAACACTAAAATAAAAAGAAACATTGGGGGTCATTCACTAAAGGAAAATCCACTTTGCACTGAAAGTGCACTTGGAAGTGCAGTCGCTGTAGATCCGATGGGGGGACATGCAAGGAAAATAAAAAACAGCATTTTAGCTTGCACATGATTGGGTGATAAAATCAGCAGAGCTTCCCCTCATTTCAGATCTACCCCGTAGATTTGAAGCGACTGCACTTTCAAGTGTACTTGCAGTGCAAAGTGGATTTGCCTTTTGTAAATAACCCCCATTTTTTCTTTTTGTATCTTTCTGTTTCTCCATCTGCAGATCAGAAGGGATGAACAAATGTTCCTCTGTATAACCCCTTATTAACCCTTAATTTATTCTACTCAGCCTTAATTAACTCCCTATTCTCCTCCATTTAATTATTATTTTCCTGCTTTTTTTTTTTTTTCTCGCCTATTTTATAAACGATAAACAATTAAAACTTTTTTTTGTTTGCTTTGTTAGTGAATATTTTTGCACATATATATTAACATATATTTACACATTTCACATTGAAAAAAGTGCAAAATTAAAAACAAAAATCTAGGGATGTCCCGATACCACTTTTTTAAGACCGAATACAAGTACCGATACTTTTTTGTCAAGCACTCACCAATACCGATTACCAATACTTTTTTTTAATGTCACGTGACAGTGTTTTTTTTTCTTAATAGACCCCTGAAATCTCCCTCTTGAGACAGAGAAAGAGACTGAGGATAGAGATTCCTTTCTCTGCAGCCTCAGCTGCACTGAGAATGAATGGAGAGAAGACAGAGGCTCCTCTCCATTCATAAACTGAGACATCGTAATCACAGGAGATTACAATGTTTCAGTTATGTGAATGGACAGAGTCAGCTGACTCTGTCCATACACAAAGGAGGGAGGAGGACATGGAGAGAAACTGGAGGGGGACAGCAGCAGAAAGGAGGGGCACACAGAGGAAGAAAGGAGGGGGACAGCAGAACGGAGGGGGAAACGGAGGAAGAAAGGAGGGGGACAGCAGAACGGAGGGGGAATCGGAGGAAGAAAGGAGGGGGACAGCAGCAGAACGTAGGTGGACACGGAGGAAGAAAGGAGGGGGACAGCAGAACAGAGGGGGACACAGAGGAAGAAAGGAGGGGGACAGCAGCAGAAAGGAGGGGGACACAGAGGAAGAAAGGAGGGGGACACAGAGGAAGAAAGGAGGGGGGCAGCAGAACGGCGGGGGACAGCAGAACGGCGGGGGACACAGAGGAAGAAAGGAGGGGGACAGCAGCAGAACGGAGGGAGACAGCAGCAGAACGGAGGGGGACAGCAGAACAGCGGGGGACAGAAGCAGAACGGAGGGGGACACGGAGGAAGAAAGGAGGGGGACAGCAGCAGAAAGGAGGGGGACACGAAGGAAGAAAGGGGGGGGACAGCAGCAGAACGGAGGGGGACAGCAGCAGAACGGAGGGGGACAGCAGAACGGAGGGGGACAGCAGAACGGCGGGGGACAGCAGCAGAACGGAGGGGGACACGGAGGAAGAAAGGAGGCAGACAGCAGCACGGAGGGGGCATGGAGGGGGACAGGAGGAGGATGCGGTGACAGTCAGCGGTGATCGTGTGTGGGGGAGTTACAAGCAACGATCACCGCTGTATAGATTTCACTAAAGCAGCTGAAAGGGGGGGGGAAGCTTGTAACTCCTCCACACACCGATCACTGCTGACTGTCCAGGTATCGGGTGAAGCATCGGGAGCATTTTCCCGAGTACAAGTACTCGGGTAAATGCTTGGTATCGGTGCCGATACCGATACTAGTATCGGTATCAGGACAACCCTACAAAAATCGCTTTATTTCATTTGTAAATAACTTTTCAATGCTTTGTACTACTGCTGACAGCTGAAGTGAAAACAAAACAGTTGCGGTAGGTATCGGTAATTGGTATCGGCAAATACTAAAAAAAAAAGTATCGGTACTCGTTGTAAAACAAATGGTATCGGTGCATCCCCCTACTTCTTGGTCCTTAAGAGGTACAACCATAGGAGTAAGTGGCCAATAGCCCTCTTCCTGTGGTCTCAAGTTGGGGTGCTTGTCTTTTTGGGACGCCATCCTCCCTGGCAGCGCTTTCTCCATGCCAGTCAACAGTGGTTACCAGTTCAAATGTAGATATAGGTAACTTTCAAATTAGGCATATATCATGAGCACAGTACTTGACCATGAACAGTCCAAAGATGGTCTCTCCATCCAAAGTAGCACGCGTCTTAACTTGAGTGCATACAATTGGCAAGATAGGCAACAAGTCTACCAGTTTCATCAAAGCCATCATAAAGTTCAATCAACCTCGCCGCATAACGCAAATGATGCTCATCGTATCCCAGGAATCCTCCTCCCTGTAGTGTCTATCTGCTGCTGTAGAAGGGTATGGGTGGGGGTATCTTTGAACGTACCCTTTGAATGCTCCATACATTTTCGGGAACGTGCCAAGAAATGAAGCCAGTCACAAAGTGCTAAACCTTATGCAAAATGCATTTCCATCCAACCATAACCCCCCCCCCCCCTCTCCATCAACAATTAGAAAGGGAAACAAACGTAATAAATATATTATTTTATCATAATGGGTCCTTGCGGCTGTCAAGTTTTTGTCTTTCATTTGCCACAAATGTGACTCCTCCTTTATCCAGTTGGGATACCAGTCAGAAGTCAATAGTGGAATCGTATATAGTTTCATAATCAGTGGCTATGGAGTTGTAACGTTTGAGAACTGTTTCATATCTCTGATAAGCTGATTCGTTATAATAGATGTTACTTCCACCTGGATCAGTGTATCTCATGTCACGGTTCCTCTGGTCTCTAGCTCTGATGATATCCAGTGTACAGTGGTGCAGGAATAAATACTCATCCTGAAAAGAGACGGAGAACATGTGGGGTTATTTAATAAAGGAAAAAACAGTTTTCCAAATTCGGTAACACATAGAAGCCAATCACGTCTCATTGTTCGGGCAGCTCTAAACCAATTAGCTGTGAAATTGGATGCTTTGGTATGGGATACTGCACTTTGTACATTGTAATTGCTGTATGCACCACCTCAATACAATTTAAAGTATATCTAAAGCAAAAACCTTCTTTTTACAAGTAATGGAGACACAAAGACGGAGCACGGGAAGGTGTAAGTGATAAGAAACATATTAATATTATAATTAAATATAATTTTACTGTAAGTAAAAGAGAGGCGATCAGGGGCGCCATACCCCCTATCCTCGCCACCCCCTTTTTGCCATGGATATCCACTGCCACTGCGGCCGCCCCCTATTCATGTGTCCGGCCCCTTTCGGGTCTCCGGGCATATGAATTAGGGCGGTCAGGTTTTCTTTTTTAAGCACCTGATGAGAGCCATAGGCCATAGGCTTTAAAATAGGGTGGACTCGGGACGCAGAGCATTGCAACAGCACATGAACAGCGCAACACTGATCCTCCTCCCGGCCAATCGGGAAGCGGATATGAAACCTGTTTTTCGACTGGCGAAAACATCTGGCGATCCTATTAGTGCCGGGAGAAGGAGAGAGGAGACACAGCGGAAGCTGCTTTAGGAGAAGACACCGGGGCAGCTTTCCCCGAGCCCCCCTATGCTCTCAGCGCCCGCATCCAAGGTAAGGACAGCGGGTGGTGGTGGGGGATTGTGTTAGTGCCCCACCCCACCAGCTGCCACTGGAGGCGACCCCGGTCACTCTGTGTATTAGCAATTTATGCCTGTTTTTTTTTTGCAGAGGCAGGCATGCTGATTGCACACATGTGGGCTGGGTTCATATTCTTTCCAGGGTTAGAGCTCAGGGCTCCTAGTTGGAGACGGCTCCACCCTACAGATAGGAGGTCTGGCCCAGGAGTCAGGGGGACTCCACCCTACAGACAGGAGGTCTGGCCCAGGAGTCAGGAGGACTCCACCCTACAGACAGGAGGTCTGGCCTAGGAGTCAGGAGGACTCCACCCTACAGACAGGAGGTCTGGCCCTGGAGTCAGGAGGACTCCACCCTACAGACAGGAGGTCTGGCCCAGGAGTCAGGGGGACTCCACCCTACAGACAGGAGGTCTGGCCCAGGAATCAGGAGGACTCCACCCTACAGACAGGAGGTCTGGTACAGAAGTCAGGAGGACTCCACCCTACAGACAGGAGGTCTGGCCCAGGAGTCAGGAGGACTCCACCCTACAGACAGGAGGTCTGGCCCAGGAGTCAGGAGGTCTGGTCCAGAAGTCAGGAGGACTCCACCCTACAGACAGGAGGTCTGGCCCAGGAGTCAGGAGGACTCCACCCTACAGACAGGAGGTCTGGCCCAGGAGTCAGGAGGTCTGGCCCAGGAGTCAGGAGGACTCCACCCAACAGACAGGAGGTCTGGCCCAGGAGTCAGGAGAACTCCACCCTACAGACAGGAGGTCTGGCCCAGGAGTCAGGAGGACTCCACTCTACAGACAGGAGGTCTGTGCATGGGAGTCAGGAAGGCTCCCATCTTCTCTAGGAGTCAGAGGCTGCAGGTGGCAGCCTGAGCGTACATGTCTGCAGGAGGCAGATGGAGTCTGCGACAGCACAGCGCAAAGCTGAACTCGAGTAAGCTAGGAGAGAGCTTGACCGAAGGGTACTTTTGTGTTGGTCTGAGGAGCAGACCTAAGGCCTAGGCGTGAGGCCTGAAGCAGCCGTGTGGCAAGTGAGTAAGCCAGGAGGCTGAAGTAGCAAGTTACAGTAATGGTGGAACCCCCTGCAAGGGAAATTGCTGTTTTGTGAACTTTCCGTTCCTGTAAATAAAAGTGGGCTGCCATGCCCTTAAAAATACAGTCTGGACTGGCATTACTTCTTGAAATTGCATGCACCATTTGAGTTTAATCACCCTGGACATAGCAGCATCAAAGAGTCTATTCCCAGTCTTGTCCTGAGGTGTCAGTATTAAAGTATGTAATACTAAAGCATAAAAACAGTCCCAAAATGCACCACCGTGACAATAATAAAAAATAAACCCGGTGTGATCCAATGCTTGCCACACCCAAGTGCACCTCCACCTCCCATTAAGAGGACTCTTACCGGAATCTTTGGACCCTTTATACATAAAGAGTCAAATGGGCATGTATATAAAAAATCTGGGGTGCCCCCCGATGACGTCAGCTTTAATGAAACGCATAGGGCGGAGCTTACGCACGCGACATCATCACGCTCCCATGTACGAGGACGTTTTTGATCGATTTGATCTTGTATATTTACTTAATTTTAATATAATTAAAGAGTCATACAGTTTTACACTATGTGAGTTACTCCAGCTCCAGGGAAAGCAGCACAATGGAGTCCGGTGGGGATCCAGAGCCCTGCACTGGTTAGCAGTCATAGACAAAGCTGTCACGATAAGATCAGCTCCCTCCCACAGGAGTTCTATATGCAAATTGGGGGTAAATCGGGCAACATGTTTCAGGACAATCCACCTCTTTCTCAAGCCTGATTTTGCAGTGGCAGTTGGAGATCTCTAAGCCTGGTCTTTAAATACATAATGTTAACCTTCGGAAATTTGATCTGTAGTGGATCGCTTTTCAAAGTGCATTTAATAGGCAGTGAGGAGACATTATATTGCCTGTTCACTGCTTGTTCTAGCTCCTAAAATTACATGCATGCATTTACTTGAATGAGTTGGGTTCGGTGGCGGTACTGCCGATGGGTGGTTTCTGCAAAGCATTGTGGCCGAAGCATGTGCACACCCCAGTTCTTTGCCTTTGCACTAGAGGGGGCAGTTTGGGCGGGGCAGTAAATACACAGCTCAACTCTATGTTTTTACTGTCCCCCCAACCTCAAGTGTAAATGAGCCCTAAGGGTTTGATGGTCTTTGTTGATGAATGCTGCATTTGGCATTCAAATACTGAAAAGCATTTGAATGCCAAATGCAGAAGGGGTTGCGTTTGACCCACTTTGCCTATGATGGGAAGGAATCTCAACTGGACCTGCTGCATCCAAAGAAATGCAGCACAAAGCTGGTTTAATAGTCTTCCACATACACCGCACACTGCAAACTTCACCAAAAGCCTTCTTTTAGGAAGTATAATATCGAGAGATGGAAAATATGCAAAACACACCACTTACCTTAGTCTGTATCATTGACGGCCGACTCAGAAATAAGTCATTAACTATACTGTACACATCTACAGAATTATTCATCTTTAACTGAGTAACAATGCGACTGAGAGCGATGAAAATTCCACATCGGCTGCCTCCAGTTCTATGAAAAGAAATTCAATTTTAAAAATGGATAGTGAACGCCCTTAAAACAGATTCAAAGAGAACCTGTCACCAGCCTTAAAAACTGCAGGTAAAAGCACAGAAAAATCAAGTCGCTTAAATACTCTCTTGCAGCGTTTTTCCTTTTCCATAAATGATTTTCTGTTCACTTGTAATGTGGCTTCACACAAGCTAGAAAATTAGATTCTCCAAGACAGTCAATTGTCCAGCACAGCTCCCTCCCTCCTTCCATGTCATATTGCACTGCATGTGCTGACCCAGCTCCTCTGCCCCTCCCATTTCCTCCCTACATAACCTTTTTACATAGCTGCCAGGGGATGGAGTAAAGGAAAATGCTGTAGAGTGTGACTTGAGTGACAGCTCTGGGTCTGTTGGGGCTGCTGAAAATGGCCACAACCAGCAGCAGTTTCAGGGCTTTTGGATGTCCATACATGGGGGGCTTAAAAAGGTAAATATACAAAGACACATTAAATGACCATGTTATATTTCGGGAAGATTGTTGTTGAAATGAATGGTTTGGCCATAAGGTCACTATAAAAACCCTGGTTCCCAATTTGTGGACCAGGAAGTGCATGCGGCTCTTTTTCGCTTTTTGTGTGGCCCTTGTGGCCCCTGCAGACACTAATTTGTGTTTCCCTATGGCCCTGTTATAGCAGTGATCTATACAAATATACAAATATGTCTCTTTAAGCATGTCTTCTGGTCTCCAACAATTCCTACAGCATGTTCACAGTCTGACACTCTCTAACCATCTATTGTATGGTGCCCACGGTTTCTAACCATCTCTTGTGCCATGTTTGCAGTCTCATACCATCTCTTGTGTCATATCTACAGCCTCTGACCATCTCTTATATCATATCTACAGTCTCTGACCATCTCTTATATCATATCTACAGTCTCTGACCATCTCTTATGTCATGTCTGCAGTCTCTGACCATCTCTTGTATCATGTCTGCAGTCCCTGACCATCTCTTGTATCATGTCTGCAGTCTCTGACCATCTCTTGTATCATGTCTTCAGTCTCTGACCATCTCTAGTATCATGTCTTAAGTCTCTGACCATCTCTTGTGTCATCATGTCAACAATCTCTGACATCTCTTATATCATGTCGGCAGTTTGTGACCATCTCTTGTATCATGTCTGAAGTCTCTGACCATCTCTTGTATCATGTCTGCAGTCTCTGACCATCTCTTATATCATATCTACAGTCTCTGACCATCTCTTATATCATGTCTGCAGTCTCTGACCATCTCCTGTATCATATCTACAGTCTCTGACCATCTCTTGTATCATGTCTGCAGTCTCTGACCATCTCTTGTATCATGTCTGCAGTCTCTGACCATCTCTTATATCATGTCTGCAGTCTCTGACCATCTCCTGTATCATATCTACAGTCTCTGACCATCTCTTGTATCATGTCTGCAGTCTCTGACCATCTCTTGTGTCATATCTACAGTCTCTGACCATCTCTTGTAGACATGTGCAGGATGAAAAAATTCGTTTAGTTTAGTTTCGTTTCGATTCGTTATTTAACTTAATTCGTTTAGTTAAATTCGTTGCATTCATTACATTCGTTTTCGGAATTCGTTTCGTTTCGTATTCGAATTCGAAAAAATTCGACCGCATTCGAAAAAATTCGACCGTATTCGAAAAAAACTATCAAATTCGAAAAAATTCTAACACATTCGAAAAAACTGTCAAATTCGAAAAAATTCTACCACATTCGAAAAAAACTATCAAATTCGAAAAAATTCTACCACATTCGAAAAAAACTGTCAAATTCGAAAAAATTCTACCACATTCGGAAAAAACTATCAAATTCGAAAAAATTCTACCACATTCGAAAAAACTGTAAAATTCGAAAAAATTCTACCACATTCGAAAAAAACTGTCAAATTCGAAAAAATTCTACCACATTCGAAAAAAACTATCAAATTCAAAAAAAATGTTACTACATTTGAAAAAAATATTAAATTCGAAAAAATTCGACCGTATTCGAAAAAAACTATCAAATTCGAAAAAATTCTAACACATTCGAAAAAACTGTCAAATTTGAAAAAATTCTACCACGTTCGAAAAAAACTATCAAATTCGAAAAAATTCTACCACATTCGAAAAAAACTATCAAATTCGAAAAAATTCTACCACATTCGAAAAAAACTATCAAATTCGAAAAAATTCTACCACATTCGAAAAAAACTGTCAAATTCGAAAAATTTCTACCACATTCAAAAAAAACTATAAAATTTGAAAAAAAAATAACTGAATTTGAAAAAGTAAACTATATATAACCATTTTGCGAAATTTGAAATTCGTATAGAATGAAATCGAATTCCAATAGAAAAGATTAGGATAGAATAGAAAGTATAAAAGAATAGCATAGAAAAACAATAGATCAGAATAGAAAAAAATATAATATATTGTATTCTAAGCTTTTCTATTTGAATTCGAATTCATTCTGTACCAAATTCCAATTTTGGAAGATGGTTAAATATATATATTATATTTTTTTTCTATTCTGTTCCATTGTTTTTCTATGCTATTCTTTTCTATTCTATTCTAAACTTTTCTATTCGAATTTGAATTAATTCTATGCGAAATTCGAATTTCGGAAGATGGCTTCTAAAATTAGAATTTCGTATAGAATGAATTCGAATTTGAATAGAAAAGATTAGAATAGAAATAGAATAGACTAGAAAAACAATAGAACAGAAGAGAATAAAATATAATATATATATTTTTTTTATTCTGTTTCATTGTTTTTCTATGCTATTCTTTTTTATTCTATTCTAAACATTTCTATTCGAATTTGAATTCATTCTATACGAAATTCGAATTTCGGAAGATGGCTTCTGAAATTCGAATTTCGTATAGAATGAATTTGAATTTGAATAGAAAAGAATAGACTAGAAAAACAATAGAACAGAACAGAATAAAATATAATATATATATTATATCTTATTCTATTCTGTTCTATTGTTTTTCTAGTCTATTCTTTCTACTCTATTTTAATCTTTTCTATTCAAATTAATTTTATACGAAATTCGAATTTTGGAAGATGGTTTTATATATATATATATATATATATATATATATATATATATATATATATATATATATATATATATTATATATATATATATATATATATATATATATATATATATATATATATATATATATATATATATATATATGTATATAAAATATTTTTTCTATTCTGTTCTATTGTTTTTCTATTATTTTCTATTATATTCTGATCTTTTCTATTTGAATTCAAATTCATTCTATACAAAATTCGAATTTCAGAAAATAGTTATATAGAAATAGAATGAAATCAAATTCTAATAGAAAAGAATAGAATAGAAAAACAATAGAACAGAATAGAAAGAAATATTTTATATATATATAAAAATAAATAAAACCATCTTCCGAAATTGGAATTTGGTACAGAATGAATTCGAATAGAAAAGATTACAATAGAATATTTTATATTTTTTTCTATTCTGTTCTATTGTTTTTCTATGCTATTCTTTTATATTATTTTCTGTTCTATTCTAATCTTTTCTATTTGAATTCATTCTGTACCAAATTCCAATTTCGGAAGATGTGTGTGTATATTTTTTTTTTTTCTATTCTGTTCTATTGTTTTTCTGTTCTAGTCTTTTCTATTAGAATTCGATTTCATTCTATTTCATTCTGTTTCTGTATAACCATTTTCGGAACATCAAATTTCGTATAGAATGATTTCGCATTCAAATAGAAACGATTAGAATAAAATAGAAAAGAATAGAAAAGAACAGAAAAACAATAGACCAGCATAGAAAAAAAATAAAAATAAAAAAAAAATATATAAATATATATACCGTATTTATCGGCATATAACACGCACTTTTTTCCCCTTAAAATCAGAGGAAAATCATGGGTGCGTGTTATACGCCGATCCCTTGCGATCCTGAGCTGACAGATCTTTAAAATCGCCGACCGCGATTTGAAAATGGCGCCGAAATACACAGAGCCGGTCCTCGGCTCTTCTCGGCCACTTTCGGCTTCACTCGAGTGCCGCCCGACCCTAGCCGAGTGTACTCGGCTAGGTTTGGATAGCTCCGCTCACAGTCACGCCCATCCCGGGCGGGACTACGAGTGGAGCCGAAAGTGGCCGAGAAGAGCCGAGGACCGGCTCTGTGTATTTCGGCGCCATTTTCAAATCGCGGTCGGCGATTTTGAAGCTCAGGATCGCAGGGGATCACAGGATTTTCAAACTGCGAGCTGCAAGGCTGCACTGGGGCAAGGCTGCACTGGGATAAGGCTGCAATGGACACTGGGAAGGCTGCACTGACAAGGCTGCACTGACAAGGCTGCACTGACATGGCTGCACTGGGGCAAGGCTGCACTGAGAAGGCTGCAATGATGGGCATTTAAATGTAAGTTTTTTTCCCTTAAACTTCCCTCCTAAAAGTTTTTTTTTCCTTAAAATTCCCTCCTAAACTTGGGGTGCGTGTTATACGTCGATAAATACGGTAATTTTTTTGTATTATTCTCTTCTATTGTTTTTTTATGCTTTTCTTTTCTATTATTTTATATTCTATAATAGTCTTTTCAATTCAAATTCATTCTATACGAAATTCGAATTTCGGAACATGGCTTCTGAAGTTTGAATTTCTTATAGAATGAATTCGAATTAGAACAGAAAATAATAGAAAAGAATAGACTAGAAAAACAATAGAACAGAATAGAAGAAAATATAATATATATATTATATTTTCTTCTATTCTGTTCTATTGTTTTTCTAGTCTATACTTTTCTATTATTTTCTGTTCTAATCTTTTCTATTCAAATTCGAATTCATTCTATACGAAATTCAAACTTCAGAAGCCATGTTCCGAAATTCGAATTTCGTATAGAATGAATTTGAATTTGAATTGAAAATACTATTATAGAATATAAAATAATAGAAAAGAAAAGCATAAAAAAACATATATATATATATACATACATATTCTATTGCTTTATTATTTTATATTCTACCTTATTGTTTTTTTTAGAAAAACGTTTTCTATTTTTTTTTAATTTGATTATGTTTTCGAATTCGATTCGAATATGTTTTCGAATTCGATTCGAATATGTTTTCGAATTCGATTCGAATTCGATTCGAATATGTTTTCGAATTCGATTCGAATTTGTTCGTTTTTTTTCGGATTCGTTTAAATTCTTTACTTTTGTCATTCGGAATTTCGGATGCATCCGAATTTCCGAATAATGAAAAATTCGTCCGAATTTCGATTCGGAACGAAACGAAATGCATATGCCTAATCTCTTGTATCATGTCTGCAGTCCCTGACCATCTCTTGTATCATGTCTGCAGTCTCTGACCATCTCTTGTATCATGTCTGCAGTCTCTGACCATCTCTTGTATCATGTCTGCAGTCTCTGACCATCTCTTGTATCATGTCTGCAGTCTCTGATCATCTCTTGTATCATGTCTGCAGTCTCTGACCATCTCTTGTGTCATCATGTCAACAATCTCTGACATCTCCTATATCATATCGGCAGTTTGTGACCATCTCTTGTATCATGTCTGCAGTCTCTGACCATCTCTTGTATAATATCTACAGTCTCTGACCATCTCTTGTATCATGTCTGCAGTCTCTGACCATCTCTTGTATCATGTCTGCAGTGTCTGACCATCTCTTGTATCATGTCTGCAGTCTCTGACCATCTCTTGTGTCATCATGTCAACAATCTCTGACATCTCTTATACCATGTCGGCAGTTTGTGACCATCTCTTGTATCATGTCTGCAGTCTCTGACCATCTCTTGTATCATGTCTGCAGTCTCTGACCATCTCTTGTATCATATCTACAGTCTCTGACCATCTCTTGTATCATGTCTGCAGTCCCTGACCATCTCTTGTATCATGTCTACAGTCTCTGACCATCTCTTGTATCATGTCTGCAGTCCCTGACCATCTCTTGTATCATGTCTGCAGTCTCTGACCATCTCTCGTGTCATCATGTCAACAATCTCTGACATCTCTTATATAATGTCGGTAGTTTGTGACCATCTCTTGTATCATGTCTGCAGTCTCTGACCATCTCTTGTATCATGTCTGCAGTCTCTGACCATCTCTTGTATCATGTCTGCAGTCTCTGACCATCTCTTGTATCATGTCTGCAGTCTCTGACCATCTCTTGTATCATGTCTGCAGTCTCTGATCATCTCTTGTATCATATCTACAGCATGTGACCATCTCTTGTATCATGTCTGCAGTCTCTGACCATCTCTTGTAGCATAGCTACAGTCTCTGACCATCTCTTGTATCATATCTACAGTCTCTGACCATCTCTTGTATCATGTCTGCAGTCCCTGACCATCTCTTGTATCATATCTACAGTCTCTGACCATCTCTTGTATCATGTCTACAGTCTCTGACCATCTCTTGTATCATGTCTGCAGTCTCTGACCATCTCTAGTATCATGTCTGCAGTCTCTGACCATCTCTCAGGTCATCATGTCAACAATCTCTGACATCTCTTATATCATGTCTGCAGTCTCTGACCATCTCTTGTATCATGTCTGCAGTCTCTGACCATCTCTTGTATCATGTCTGCAGTCTCTGACTATATCCTGTTGTATGCTTGCTGCCTCTTAAAACTGAATATTCTCCTAATGTTATGTGCGGCTCTTGGTAGTGTCGGGGACTGCAATAAGGCCCCTCCATATTTTTATTTTGAACTCTTGCCACTGGCTGCACACAAATATGCGGCCTCTTGGAGGGTGGACCTTGACGCTGAGCGGCAACATATTTGCGTGCATTTTTGCAAATACAGCTAAACTGAGAGCGCGCGCCCTGCATGCTCCCAGCACAGTTACTGGTGGTTGATGGAAAGCTCATTGAGCCTTCCGATCATATGACCGCTATGATAGCTAATCACGGCGGTCACATTATCATAAACCCCGCCTCCCGGCATTCTAATCCCCTTAAGGCTTTATGTACACTACAGAAAAAAAGAGAAACACATGTGTGAGAGTACCCGGGGCTGCACAACCCAAAAAAAAGGTTCAAAAAAATCGAAAGTTTCCCCGGGGGTTTTTTTAAGCACCAAAACATTTAGTTTATGTACATTACAGCTCCTAAACTTGAGGCAGGCTGGGCAGCAGGCAGAGGATCAACAAAGGTAAGCTGGGCAGTGGGCGCAGCCTCAACAAAGGCAAGCTGGGAAGTGGGCACAGGATCAACAAAGGCAAGCTGGGCAATGGGCACAGGATCAACAAAGGCAAGCTGGGCAGTGGGCACTGGACCATCTGAGGCAGGCTGGGCAGTGGGCACAGGATCAACAAAGGTAAGCTGGGCAGTAAGCACGGGACCATAGGAGACAGGCTGGGCAGCAGGCACAGGATCAACAAAGGTAAGCTGGGCAGTGGGCACAGGATCAACAAAGGTAAGCTGGGCAGTAGGCACAGGACCATAGGAGGCAGGCTGGGCAGCAGGCACAGGATCAGCAAAGGTAAACTGGGCAGTGGGCACAGGATCAACAAAGGTAAGCTGGGCAGTAGGCCCAGGACCATAGGAGGCAGGCTGGGCAGCAGGCACAGGATCAACAAAGGTAAGCTCGGCAGTAGGCACAGGACCATAGGAGGCAGGCTGGGCAGCAGGCACAGGATCAACAAAGGTAAGCTGGGCAGTGCGCACAGGATCAACAAAGGCAAGCTGGGCAGTGGGCACAGGACCATCTGAGGCAGGCTGGGCAGTGGGCACAGGATCAACAAAGGTAAGCTGGGCAGTGGGCACAGGATCATCGGAGGTAGTCTGAGCAGCGGGCACAGAATCATCAAAGGCAAGCTGGGCAGTGGGCACAGGATTAACAAAGGCAAGCTGGGCAGTGGGCACAGGATCAACAAAGGTAAGCTGGGCAGTGGGCACAGGATCAACAAAGGCAAGCTGGGAAGTGGACATAGCTCCCAACTGTCCCTGATTTGGAGCAATGTCCCTCTGTCCCTCATTCCTCCTCATTTGTCCCTCATTTTGGTCTGATCTATATAGATGTATATAAAATGCACTTTTTATCTATCAAAAAGTGTTTTCCAGCGCTAAACCTTTCATCTGATTTCTAAATTGCTGCATTTGTAAATTCCAAAAGCCAATATAAAGGAATAGTAGTGGTAAAAAAAAGCACTTATGGGTTTAACCAATCTTGTTTTTTTGTTGGGAGGTATGTCAGTGGGCACAGAACCAACAGAGGCAGGTTGGGCAGCAGGCACAGGGTCAGTGAAGGCAGGCTGGGCGGCAAACAGAGGATCAGCGATGTCAAGTTGGATAGCAGCCAGAGGATCAATGGAGTCAAACTGGACAGTAGACAAAGGATCAGTGGCATCGGGCTGAATAGCAGCTGATCAAACATTTTTTTAGGGTGTCTCCGAACCCCATTGTTTTCTACACTCATAACTACCGGCATGCTGCTTTGTAGCCTGAATCTGTAATCTAATCTCCCTGCTATTCTGGTCTAATTCACAGCACAGCTGTTATCTACGCTTCCAGAAATGTGCTGTTCTTGTTAAGAGCTCATCTTCTACAAATGGGAAATATTACTTATCTATAATAGTTCAAGTATAGCTAAATGCACAACTTTTTTTAGCCCCTTGCGCCTGCTGTTACCATATATACGTGGCCCTGTGTTTACAACTTACCATGCTGAGAGCGCATTCCCTGCGTGTCCGCAGTGCTGTAGCCAGCGGGGGATCAGTAAGCTCCTGATGCATACAGCCTCATGCACACAGGGCGTTTTTACAGCTTTTAGCAGCGTCAGACGTTTTTTTTTTTGCAGCTGAAAAATGCCTCTCCATGTTATACGATGGCCTCATGCACACACAAGCTTTTAGGAGCTGTAAGTGGCATTGGCATTTTCAAGCTGCAAAAAAACCCTGCTGCTAAACGCGACTTAATGCTGGATACAGCCACGTTAAGCCTCGTCAAACTTTTTTTTTTTTTGACATTTCAAAATCAATGGTTTCCTATGAGAGCCCATTGATTTGAAAAGTTGCACCACAAGTCGGATCATGATGATCCGGCTTGTGGTGCGACTTGTGCGCTGGGGATTTTGAAGGAGAACCCGCACCAAAATGAAAAAAAAAATTGGTCTGATATGGAGTTTGAGGGGAACCCCCCACACAAAAAAAATGGCGTGGGATCCCCCCCAAAATCCATACCAGACCCTAATCCCAAACTTAGAGAATGCAGCTTGGCAGGTCAGGAAATGGAGGGGGCAACTGAGCGCCCCCCCTCCTTCCTGGACCATACCAGGCCACACGCTCTCAACATGAGGGATGGGTGCTTTGGGGCAGAGAGGGGGCTCTGCGCCCTCCTCGCCAAAGCACCATGTCCCTATGTTGATGGGGAAAAGGGCCTCTTCCCCACAACCATGGCCTGTGGTTGTGGGGGTCTGCGGGCAGGTGGCTTATCGGAATCTGGAAGCCCCCTTAAAGAAAAATCGGAGGCAGCAGGAGAACCAAAGGAAGAAGACAGCAGAAGAAGACAGTGGAGAGTGAAGACATCAGCAGAGGAGGGAGAAGGACCAGAGAGAAGAGAAGACATCTCCGGAGGAGGGAGAAGAATTGGAGAGGAGAAGACATCACCGAAGGAAGGAGAAGACCGGAGGGAGAAAACACGTTGGAGCTGCTTTAATAAAGTACTTTCTCAAAAACCAGTCTACTGTTTTTATTCTTAACACTTTTTTTGGGAATGAATAGGGCTACAATGTACCCCTTACTCATTCACATAAGGTGGGGGGCCAGGATCTGTGGGCCCCCTCCTTAAAGGGGGCTTCCAGATTCTGATAAGCCACCCACCCGCAGACCCCCACAACCACCGGCCAGGGTTGCATGCCAGGCTGCATGCTCGGATAAGGGTCTGGTATGGTTTTTGGCGTGGGGGGTTCCCCTCAAAATCCATACCAGACCAAAGGGTCTGGTATGGTTTTGGAGGGGGGGACCCCACGCCAATTTTTTTTTTTTTGGGAGGGTTCCCCTTCAAGATTCTCAGCGCACAAGCCGCACCTCAAGTCGGATCATCATGATCCGACTTGTGGTGCGACTTCTATTCAAATCAATGGGCTCTCATAGGGAACCACTGATTTTGAATAGAGGCAGAGAAACGCTGCTAAAAGCTAGCACGGCTAAAAGCTAGCGCGGCTAAACGTGCATTAACGCCAATGCAAAAAGCTACTAAAAGCAAGTTTTTCCAGCCGCTTTTTCCTGGCGTTGGATTAGTGGCTTTGCAGCTCATTTTTTCTAACGCCCTGTGTGCATAAGGCCTACTTTTGATCGGGAGCTTTCTGATAATGTGACCGTTGTGACAGCCAATCACAGCGGTCATATGACTCGAGTGCCCGCCTCTGGGCTTTTAGAACCCTTAAAGGGCTAGGAGGTGGTGGACGGGAAGGGGGTTACATTTTGAATAGGTTTTTATTGCTGTCTGTGCCCCACATTAAGGAGATTTACTCTTTCTATTTGCCATGTTTACTGTTATCACCGAAAGTGAAAATAAAAGGAAAATCCCAAATTTTGGGTTGTCCCTTGAACAATAATAGAGAGGAATTCCTCCAATGGGGACACTGGTAAAAACCAGAGATTCCCTCACTTTGGAGGGATTTCCTCTCACTTCCTGTTTTGGTTATGGAATAGGAAATGTCGCCAATGGGACACATGGCAAAAAAAATGTAGTTCTACTTTAATATTTACACGCTGTTTTAGAACAGAAAAAAATACTTAAATACATTGTCTTTTAGATATTTGTACCTGCAGTGCACCAAGGTGGGGTATTTAATAGGATGTTGCTCTCTTTGCTGCACAACGTGAGTCACAAAGTTTATAAGGGGCTCTTGTTCACATAAGTCACTATTCACCGGCCTGGAGTCGTACTGGAACTGCTTCACCTGAAAACTGTCTTTCTTCTTAACCTGTGTTAGAAAAAAAGATTTCTTTGTAAATTTTGTGTTCTGTGTTAACAGGTAATTAGATCCTAATCTCATGTAGTCTAACCCCACTTTGTGCTGATATTTTTCATATTACCATTGTTTAGATATAGCAGCTGCATTTTATAGGCTATTTACGCTTTATTTTCACCTGTAATCCTTATACACCCGTCCGTGACCTAGATGGGGTAAGTGTGGGGCTGGATGACTGACCAACCAGGGGGGTGTTTGTGGGCAACATAACTGACAGCGGGGGGGGGGGGGGGGGGTTGGTGTTGCCGCCGGCTGACTGGGGGGGGGGGGTTGTTGGCTGCCCCCCAAAAGAAAACACCAGCCGCCACTGTGTGTTAGTAAAACCGTACATATCATCCCAACTACTTAGTGTATCTAGGTGGATTATACCATGTTTCTTTTCAGGACGAATTGGGCTAAAATTTTTGGTGATAATGGTAATTTTTTAAGATAATTTTATATTTTCGATTACCATGACCTACCACATGGGTGCTCAACCTGTGGCCCTCCAGCTGTTGCGTAACTACAACTCACATCGTGCCTCTGCCTTTGGGAGTCACGCTTGTAACTGTCAGCAGCTTGCAATGCCTCATGGGACTTGTAGCTCCGCAACAGCTGGAGGGCCCCGGGTTGGGCACCCATGACCTACCGCTAGGGATGAGCCGGTTCGGTTCATGCCAGAACATGGGAACAGACAAAAAATTAGTGCGAGCACTGTTAAAGTCTATGGGACACAAACCTGAAGATCGAAAGGCTTATATGCAAGTTATTGCCATAAAAAGTGTTTGGGGACCCGGGTCCTGCCCCAGGGGACATGTATCAATGCAAAAAAAAAGTTTTCAAAACGTCCGTTTTTTTCAGGAGCAGTGATTTTAATAATGCTTAAAGTAAAAAAATAAAAATGAAATATTATTATTATTATTATATAGGATTTATATAGCGCCAACAGTTTAAGCAGCGCTTTACAATACAAAAAGGGAGACAATACAGTTGCAGTATAATACAATAAAATACAAGAGGATTAAGAGGGCCCTGCTCAGATAAGCTTACAATCTAATAGGGTGGGGGGCAGGTGGTACAAAAGGTTGTAACTGTGGGGAATGAGCTGATAAAAGTGATAGGAGATTAGCTGGAGATGCGATAGGCTTTCATGAAGAGATGAGTTTTCAGGGATCGCCTGAAGGTAGCAAGAGTAGGGGATAGCCGGACAGGTTGAGGTAGTGAGTTCCAGAGGATGGGAGAGCCTCTGGTGAAATCCTGAAGACGAGCATGGGAGGAGGAGACAAAGGTGCTTGAGAGTAGGAGGCCTTGAGAAGAGCGGAGAGGACGGTTTGGGTGATATTTGGAGACAAGATTGGTGATGTAGCTCGGGGCGAAGTTGTGAATGGCTTTGTATGTTGTGGTTAGTATTTTGAATTTAATTCAATGGGGGATTGGGAGCCAGTGTAGGGATTGGAGGAGAGGGTTGGTGGACGCTGAATGGTGGGTAAGGTGGATAAGCCTGGCAGCAGCATTCATGATAGACTGAAGAGGAGATAGCCTAAGGAGAGGGGAGTTGCAATAGTCACGGCAAGAGATAACAAGGGAGTGAATGAGGAGCTTGGTGGTTTCATTTGTTAAAAAGGGGCGAATTTTGGAGATGTTACGGAGGAGAATTCTACAAACTTTTGACAACGATTGGATTTGGGGCTGAAATGACAAATCAGAGTCTAGGATTACACCTAGTACCCTGGCATGAGGGGAGGAACTGTTGGTTGCATTGTTGTATTTGATGGAAAAGTAATAGAGGGGGGCACGGGCAGGGGGGAATATATATAGCTCAGTTTTAGAGAGATTTAGTTTAAGGAAGTGGTGCGACATCCATGCTGATATGTCAGTTAGTAAGTTAGTAATGCGAGAGGAGACTAAAGGAGTGAGGTGGGGAGTAGACAGATAGATTTGGGTGTCATCTGTGTAAAAGTGGTATTGGAAGCCGTGGGCGGTTATCAAGTGACCAAGGGAGGAGGTGTAGATAGAGAAGAGAAGGGGTCCAAGAACAGAGCCTTGGGGGACCCCCACAGAAAGGGGCAATGGAGAGGATGAGACAGAGTTGTAGATAACACTGAAGGAGCGTTGTGATAGGTAGGGAGAGAACCAGAATATTCCTTTAAATATGTCCCCTTAGTCTGCCCGTAAAGTAGCGCCTCTTTCTCATGTTTATTACAGTACTACAGCAAAATGACATTTCTAAAGGAAAAAAAGTAATTTAAAATTGCTCGCGGCTATAATGTATTGTCGGATTCCGGCAATATACATAAAAAAAAATTGAAAAAAACGGCGTTGGTTCCCCCCCAGTCCATTACCAGGTCCTTCGGGTCTATATGGATATTAAGAGAAACTCCACGCCAAAATTTCTAAAAAAAAATGGCGTAGGGGTCCCCCCAAAGTCTATACCAGGCCCTTCAGGTCTGGTATGGATTGCAGGGAAACCCTGTGCCAAAATTTAAAAAGAAAATGGCGTGGGAGTCCCCCCAAAATCCATACCAGACCCTTATCCGAGCATGCCATGTGGCAGGCCAAAGGAAAAGGGGGGGGGCGACGAGAGAGCGCCCCCCCTCCTGAACCGTACCAGGCCACATGCCCTTAACATGGGGAGGGTGGACAATGGCCACTTCCCCACAACCCTTGCCCAGTGGTTGTGGGGGTCTGTGGGCAGGGGGCTTATCGGAATCTGGAAGCCCCCTTTAACAAGGGGGGCCCCCAGATCCCGCCCTCCCCTATTTGAATGGGTAGGGGATACATTGTACCCCTACCCATTCAGCAAAAATTGTCAAAAAAGTAAAAATGTCAGCAGACAGTTTTTGACAATTCCTTTATATAAAAAAAAAGTGTCCCGCAATGTAAATCCATCATCAATCATGGCGCAGACAGTCCCAAGAAAAAAATTTAAAAAACGGAAAAACTCCGCCTCCATAGAAGGTGTCCCGCCGACTGCCGTCTTTTCGCTTTGAGAGCTGTTAAATGGTCAAGGGCAGGGCCACCCAGTGACGCAAATGGGTGACCCCGCCCTATCTGACGTCACATGGTATTTGATCACCATTGGTATTTGATCACCAGCGCATTTTTTATTTTTTGCGTTATAAACTGACTGACAAGAAAAAGAACTATATTTTTTTACTTTCCGCTATAAAACATATCCAATAAAAAAAAAGGAAAAATCGAATTTCTTGATAAATTTAGGCCAATATGTATTCTGCTACATATTTTTGGTAAAAAAAATCCCAATAAGCGTATATTGATTGGTTTGGGCAAAAGTTATAGCATTAAATGGTTAAAGGGTTAAATGTGTGCCTAGCTAGTGTTTTACTGTATAGCCATGGCCAAAAGTTTTGAGAATGACACAAATATAAATTTTCACAAAGTCTGCTGCTTCAATGTTTTTACATCTTTTTGTCAGATGTTACTATGGGATACTGAAGTATAATTACAAGCATTTCATAAGTGTTAAAGGCTTTTATTGACAATTACATGATGTTTATGAAGAGAGTCAATATTTACAGTGTTGACCCTTCTTTTCAAGACCTCTGCAATCCTCCCTGACATGCTGTCAATCAACTTCTGGGCCACATCCTGACTGATGGCAGCTCATTCTTGCATAAGTAATGCTTGGAGTTTGTCAGAATTTGTGGGGTTTTCTTCTCTTGAGGATTGACCACAAATTATCAATGGGATTAAGGTCTGGGGGGTTTTCTGGCCATGGACCCAAAATTTCGATCTTTTGTTCCCCAAGCCACCTAGTTATAACTTTTGCCTTATGGCAAGGTGCTCCACCGTGCTGGAAAAGGCATTGTTCCTCACCAAACTGTTCTTGGATAGTTTGGAGAAGTTGCCCTCGGAGGATGTTTTTGTACCATTCTTTATTCATGGCTGTGTTCTTAGGCAGAATTGTGAGCCACTCCCTTGGCTGAGAAGCAACCCCACACATGAATGGTCTCAGGAGGCTTTACTGTTGAGACACAGGACTGATGGTAACGCTCACCTTTTCTTCTGAGGACAAAGTTCGTCAAACAATCGGAAAGGGGATACATCAGAGAAGATGACTTTCCCCCAGTTCTCAGCAGACCAATCCCTGTACCTTTTTCAGAATATCAGTCTGTTCCTGATGTTTTTCCTGGAGAGAAATGCCTTCTTTACTGCCCTTCCTGACACCAGGCCATCCTCCAAAAGTCTTCTCCTCACTGTGCGTACAGATGGACTCACATCTGCCTGCTGCCATTCCTGAGCAAGCTTTGCACTGGTGGTGCCCCCGATCCCACAGCTGAATCCACTGTAGGGGACGGTCCTGGCACTTGCTGGACTTTCTTGGGCGCCCTGAAGCCTTCTTCACAAATGCAGTGGAAATGTTTTTTTTTTTTTTTTTTTATGGGATTAAGTTCATTTTCATGCGAAAGAGGGATTTTGCAATAATTGCAATTCATCTGATCGCTCTTCATAACATTCTGGAGTATATGCAAATTGCCATCATAAAAATGGAGACAGCAGACTTTGTGATAATTCATAGTTTTGTCGTTCTCAAAATTTTTGGCCATGGCTGTACTATGTGTGCTGCTTTCACTCAAGGAAGTTATGGATTTTTACTCCCGGCATTGTGGCGCAAGAAATGCCATAATTCCCCGCTGACGGTACAGAGCTCTGCCTTGTTTACACTGACATGGCCCTGTCCTCTGTGTCTTCCCGACGATCGGCGGGTGCTGGCGGTCATCCATTGGTCAGCACCCGCTATACCTGCTATAATCATGGCACAGCCAGGTTGCCGGCGGCACACGTGTGCCCCCTACCTAGACTTGCTGGATCACATACCTAGTACATGATCTGGCACAGCAGAGCTGCCCTGCTGCTGTACATGTAAGTCAGCAAGCAGATAATATATCTTGTATGTAATACAATGTATTATATAATGTATCTTGTATTTAATACCGTGTATTATATAATGTATCTTGTATTTAATACCGTGTATTATATAATGTATCTTGTATGTAATACAATGTATTATATAATGTATCGTGTATGTAATACAATGTATTATATAATGTATCGTGTATGTAATACCGCGTATTATGCAGGGATCTTCAAACTATGGCCCTCCAGCTGTTGCAGAACTACACTTCCCATGAGGCATTATATAACTCTGACATTCACAGACAGCCTAGGCTTGATGGGAATTGTAGTTCCTGAACAACTGGAGGGCCGCAGTTTAGAGACCCTGATATAATGTATCCTGTAAGTAATACTGTGTATTCTATCATGTATCCTGTATGTAATACTGTGTATTATTTAATGTATCCATGTATTAACATGTATTATATAATGTGTCTTGTATGTGATGCAATAGGGTTTATTTACTAAAACTGGAGAGTGCAAATTCTGGTGCAGCTGTACATGGTAGCCAATAAGTTTCCAACTTCAGCTTGTTCAATTAAGCTTTGCCAAAAAAAAAAAAAAAATCTGGAAGCTGATTGGTTTCCATGCAGAGCTTGGAAAACTTGGAAGTGAAATGATGCTGCATTTTTTTGGCAGGATCAATAGGTATTTTTTTGTACTTGCTGAAAATGAAAACTAATGCTGCCACCAGGACTTGTAATAATGAAGGTCATTAATAACACCAGGACTGGTAAGCTGCAATATATTACATTTTTTTTGGATATGCCTTAAAGAGGAGTTCCCATTTAAAAAAAAAAAAAATTAAAAGTCAGCAGCTACAAATACTGCAGCTGCTGACTTTTAATTGGACACTTACCTGTCCCAGGGTCCAGCGATGCGGGGGATCAAAGCCCCACTCGTCTCTCCCTCCGTTCGGCGGCGCCGGCATTGCAACTGTGGGCTCCGGGCTGTGGCTTCACAGCCGGACACCCACTGCGCATGCGCGAGCGGCGCCGTGCGCCATGATTGGCCGCTCAGTCATCTGGTGACCTGTAATGGGTCCCAGATGATTGACAGGAGGGAGGGAGCAGAGATGAGCCCTTCCTGTGCCGAGGGGAATTGATGTCACCAGCCCAGGCACTGAAAGAGGCAGACTACGAGGGACCCCCTAGCAACAGGCATTTAGAGGTGAGTAAAAAAAAAAACATTTCCAAATGTTTCTTTTTATTTTTTTTCAGGCACATTCAAGTATTTTTTTTTTTGGGTGGAACACCACTTTAACTCCAAAGTGTTTGTTCCGATAGAAACCACATAAGGAATGTTGGAACTAGCATTTCAGGTCAGGTTTCAAGGCTGCACATGTCCATACTACATACATAGGTGTGTGCAGCCTATTGCATTAGGGTGTGCACCCCAAAACTCAAACACACATGCAAGATCATCCAGTGCCCAGGCCAAAGATGGCGAATCCCCCCCCCCATTATATGCACGCTTATGAGGAGAAGAAGGAGAGAAAGCACAGCCCACACCTCCTCCCGGCACTCTCTTTGCTGCTTCCAGCGCTGGGCTGACAGAAGTAGTGATGTCGCTGTCACTACTCCTGTCAGCCTTATAGTAGCAGGAACTTGCAGTGCCCCCATCCCTACAATACACGCTGCTCCCAGGGCAGCTTCCCCTTCTGCCCACCCCTTGTCCCGGCCCTGCACACACCCCTTTCTCTGCAGCCTCAGCTGCTCTGGACAGTGAATGAATGGGAAGTGCTCTGTGCTGAGTGGCTTCCTATTCATTCACAAACTGAAGCATAATAAACACTGTTATTATACTATACTTCAGTTATGAAGGAACACAGTGAGTGAGTGTGTTCACTGTGTTCATTTAGAAAAGGAAGGGTCCAGGAAATTACATATTTTCTAGCACCTTCCCCCACTGTCCATCCTGAAACATGCCCTGCAGCAGCCAGGGGAGAGGAGAGGAGGAAAGCCAGCAGCACTGCGGTGCGGGGAGTCAACGGGGGGGGGGGGAGCTCGCGCAGTAGGGGAAAATCGGCATTGCACACAGTGATTAGGGTGTGCCCAGGCACACCTGGCACACCCCTGCGTACACGCCTATGACTACATGGTTTTCTGATGTGTACAGGTCATCCTAAAAAACATGTATTGATGTAAAAACTAAAAAGCATAAAATAACCATTTCCCTTCCAACAGCAGCCACATAACAGGGGTCATCCACTCACATGCGTCAGCTCAAATTTTCTGAAAATACACTCTACGGAGGGCTTTTCTTCAACATGAGTTACCAGCACGTTGCCAAATAGTTTGGATTTTGTCAAAGGCCAATACACTTCACTAGATGCCTAAAATAGAGAACAAAAGTGAATTCACCAAACATATTGAAATATCTACAATATTATATAATGTCTTTTTATATTTATACAGCCTCACAGGGGAAAGGACGCGATAGTCTCCGCTGCGTCCAACGGCTCCGGTAAACGGCGGAGGCGACTGTAGCGCGGCAGGATTGGGGGGCCTCTCCCGCCCGATAAAAGTGATCTCGAGGCAGATCCCACCGTGGAGACCACTTTTATCTGAAAGAGGACCGTTCGCCGTTGAAGAGGATACCGGGGTTATGGCAGCTAGCTGCTGTCATAACAAAGGGTATCCAACGCTAAAGTACCGACGTACAATGACGGCGGGCGGTCCGCAAGTAGTATGTCTGCACCTAAGAAAGGCGTAAGACGCCGCTCAACCAACCCGATCCATGTTAGGTGTGAATGAGGGCCTCAGCAAGCGCTGCTCCACTGACCTCGCCCACTGACGCGTTTCGCCTTGCCCACCAGGGCTTAGTCATAGAGGTTTAACCATTGATGGAAATGTAAAAAGACACGTGAAAATACGAATGTTTGGTGTTTCCTAAGGCATACTGGTGGACAATTCAGAATTTTACTGCTTCTAAAAGGAGGTTTTTAAAAAATGGGTCAGACCTGTAGTAAGGGACATCCCATACAGTAATTCTACATCCCAGTGAGTGGACTTTACTCCTTCTAAAATTCTTTAGTAAAAGAACTCTTGAGTAAAACTGGATTTAACTCGAATACAGTACCGGTGCATCTTCTTCACAGCTAGAGAACATGACGATGGTGGTTATGTGCTGCTCCCAAATCATTTGCCAGAAGTCGTTGACTGTTCCGTGTAAAGGACTCTGCGCAGCAATGAACTCCTTCTTAAATTTCTGTCCCTGAAACAGAGCAATAGAATACAAATAGCATAAGGAAGACACATATAAAGAGAGGTACTTGCACTGCACACCCCAAATAGTACAAAATGGGAAGGCTGTACTGGGGGGGGGGGGGGGGGGTTGGCAGCGAGTTATGTAATTCAATAAAGTAATATATGTAGAAAAAATAAATACATAAATAAATATTTTATTATACATAAGATAATACCAAGCTATTCCAAATACAAGAAATGCAAACAAAGAATTATACATAACATTACATATCACAATGTCATTTGTATAAAAGCCTGATGCGTTTCGACCCGTTTGATTAGGGTCTTCTTCAGAGGATTAGTTTGCCAATGAAAGGTGTTTTCGGAAAAAGGCCTCCTACATAGAAATCCCTTAAAACTTGTCAAGAATAATCCTGCACGCTCCCCGGCATCCCACCGGATCATCCCCAGCATCCCACCAGGATGGTCAGACGTGCTCTCAGCTCTTGCTAAACCCTTTGGTTCTATTCATTGCATACATACAGAGCCATAAATGAATTCCCTTTTGAGCAATAGCAGTGTGGCTTCCAATGTTTCGATAACGCTTCTACCATATTACTAATAAGGTGCGGTCCACCCAACCTGGCACACCCTGGGGGGCATTTTTACGTGTGACTTCTTGTAAGCCATACCCCTGAGGTGTTATCCTCCTCCTGGTTGCCGTCTGACCGGGGAGTGTGCAGGATTTATTCTTGACAAGTTTTAAGGGATTTCTATGTAGGAGGCCTTTTTCTGAATACACCTTTCATTGGCAAACTAATCCTCTGAAGAAGACCCTAGCTACACGGGTCGAAACGCGTCAGTATTTTATACAACTGACATTCTGATATGTAATGTTATGTATAATTCTTTGTTTGCATTTTTTGTATTTGGAATAGCTTTTATTCTCCTACCAGAGCTCATATTTTAACTACCATGGTATTATCTTATGTATAATAGAATATTTTTTCTACATATATTACTCTATTGAATTACTTACCTTGCTGCCAATCCCCCCCCCCCCCCCCCCGGGGGAGCCTTCCCATTTTATAGAATACAAATATAGCTCAGCTGGCAACATATACAGTATTTGTGGTAAAACATAGGTACCTCTGAACGTCATACTTTTTTTTTTTATCACATTAATATCTAAACGTGAACCTCTAGGAAGTTATAAAAAAACACAAATGGATGCATCTTTGTATCCATTTAGGCATCAGTAAATGTGTTTTACTAAATTCAAGCAGTGTAAGTACCCAACTATGACTTGCAGTCCCTGCACAGCAGAGTTCAGAATGTGAGGGAGAGAAGCAGCACAAGAGCCCCAGGTATTGTAAATGGTTGTGCAGCCTATAAAGTGTCAAAATTCCTTTACAATGATGGTAATCAAAAGTGATCGAACATACCCAAACACATCTATTCAAATTAAGAAAATAAAAATAAATATAGTGAATAAAAATGATATAGCCCACAGCCAAAGAATATACACTATGGTGTCAAAAGTATTGGGACACCTGCCTTTACACGCACATGAACTTTAATGCAAAGGGTGGGGCAACTCAATATTGAACCCCTATGGACTAAAGGCCCGTACACACGATATGAAAATCGGATGGAAAAATTCAACGAGCTTTTTGGATCATCAGTACGGTGTTTTCGACAGCCAATTTCGCGTTTTCGTCAGACAAAAGCTGGATGTGCAGACTATAAAATTTTTGGGGGTTGTGAACCCAACGTCCGTTTTTCATTTCATCAATACGGTTTTCGTATGAAAAATATCGTAAGAGCAAGACTACGCCTGCTCAGAAATTAAAGAATACATACAAAACTATTCAACACATTACGTTAATTCTGACGTTGTATTCTCTCATACGAAAATTTTCGTATTGTGAGTAACCTCTTCACTTTCGACATGAGACTAGCCACAAAAAAACAGACGTTCGGTCATCCAAAAATCTAAGCGTGTATACAAGGCTTTAGACTGGGATGCCATTAAAGTTTATGTGCGTGTAAAGGCAGGTGTCCCAATACTTTTGGTAATATAGTATATATATATATATATATATATATATAGAGATACATATATCTCTATATATATCTCTATATATATACATATACATACATATATATATATATATATATATACACATATATATATGCTCAATATATATATTTATGGTGAGGAATCTCCACATTAAAATGGCAACAGTTTTTGGAATTAAAACAACTGTTACATCAAGTATGCAATAAAAATGCTTTTGTGTAATCAGAATACTCAGCATCTGTGGATCTGTCAAATCTTTTCTGGTCAGCGACGCCCTACGCATTACGTCACATCACATGACTTCATCAGGGGACAATGACGAAGTCACGTGACGTGACATAACCCATAAGGCATCAGGGACCAGAAGTGATGTGACAGACCGACAGAGTATTCTGATTAAACAATGTAATACTTGATGTAAGAGTTAATTTGAAGAGTTAATTTGAATTCAATATATTGTTGCCATTTTAATACTACACTATGGGAGGCAATTTGCTTTGTCCTAAAATGCGGGTGAGCGCACATATCGGCACCTTAAAGGGACCGGCACCCCAGGTTTGAACAAGCCTATTTGGGAGGATTAGGAGAACGCTGTGATTTGAGGATCACCACACCCACCTATCGAGTTTTGATTATAAGGCGTATTTGAATATTTATCAAGGTGAGAGTTCTGTGAGCATGGAGGTGTTTAACCACTTGCCGCCCGCCCACCGTCAAATGACGGCTGGGCGGTGTGTCTCTAGTTCTTGGTTTACGTCATATGACGGCCTCTCAGAACTCTCGCGCGGTTGCAGCTCTTTAACCATGTGATCGGCTGTGTCCAATCACAGCCGGTCACATGTAAACACGGAGATGCCGATAATCGGCGCTCCTCGCCTCACACTGACAGAGTGTGAGGAGAGGAGAGCTGATCAGCGACATCTCCTCGCATTGGACAGCTAGGTATATATGTAATCAGGGTACTGATCATCATCATTACTTACAGGAATATAGCTAGCGTTGATGTAACCATTGGAAGAATTTCCATCCTTTGACAGTTTGACAAGAGAATTATCATCTGGAATATATATAAAATAATAAGCTTCTAAATTGAATGTACATTTCTTATAGTAAATAACTAACTAGTTTAAAAAAAGTTTTGTTATTGATAAGCAGGGGCGTTGCTAGGTCAACAAAAGATCTGGGGCTAGAGCCCATAGCAGCGTAGTAAAGAAAGTCATACGCTTGGGCGGGCATACACATGTATATACAGTAATATACGTGTGTGTATATATCACCAGAGAGCCCCCCACTTACATCAGGGTCCCCAGAGAGCCCCCCTTAATACATCAGGGTCCCCAGAGAGCCCCCCTAACATCAGGGTACCCAGAGAGCCTCTTCCTTAAATAAGGGTCCCCAGAGAGACCCCCAATTACATCAGGGTTCCCAGAGAGCCCCCTTACATTTGGGTCCCCAGAGAGTCTCCCCCTTAAATCAGGGTCACCAGAGAGCCTCCCCCTTAAAATCAGGGTCCACCGAGAGCCCCGCACTTACATCAGGGTCCCCCGAGAGCCTCCCCTCCTCTTGGGAACCCCTGCAGAGACTCGGGGCTATGGGCCCTAAATTCGGGGCTATAGCCCCAAAAGCCACCCCCTAGCGACGCCACTGTTGATATGTATAAAGTACATCTTATTTGCGTCGTATTACATAAGATAGGGTCTAAAAGCTAAGTACCACCTGAAAATAAAGGCAATATCATTGGTTTTGGAACATTGGGTACAGGATAGACAAGCAGGCACAGGTTCTGGCTGTGTACTTTTCGACAGCCAATTTGACTTTTTTCGTCAGACAAAAGCTGGATGTGCAAACTATAAATTTTTTGTCGGATGTGAACTCAACGTCTGATTTCCGGATGGTCAGTACAGAAACCGTCACACAAAAGTCGAAAGTACAAACACGCATGCTCGGAACCAAGGAACGACTGGGAAGAGTTCGGTCTTGTAAACTACCGTTCATAATCTAGAATTAACATTTGTGACGCGGCAATCGATGAAATGTCGAAATGCAGCGCACAATTCTCATCTTCCTTAACGGGATAATAATGAAGCTGCTTTGCATGTAGTTATGCCAAACATATTTTAAAAGGCTTTTGTTTTGTACGATCTGAAAATCGCGAATCAACGCTCACCAGACTTCTACCAACATGAAATTAGCAGAAGGGGCCCAAAGGGTGGCGCTTGAGAAATGAGCTTCCTCTTTATACCCTCGTAGTACGTCACTACGTTTCGTGTTTGTCAAACGCCAATTTTAGGATAGTTCGTATGCTAGACAAAATCCTGCACACGCGCTTTTGACAAAAAATCAGACGCTTGGTCGTCCAACAATCAAACCGTGTGTATCAGGCCTAAAGCCTGGTACACACGATCAGATTATTGGACGAATTTTCATCAGTTTTTTGTTGGATGCTAGTCTCAAATTCGAAAGACGACAGAATTCAACGTTAGAAGTAACGTAGTGTGTTGAATTGTTTTGTATGTGTTCTTTAATTTCTGAGCATGCATAGTCTTGCTCTTCAGATTTTTTTTTTGGCAGAAAACCGTACTAACGAAAAGAAAAATCGGACGTTGTGGTCACATCGGACAAAAATTTCGGAGCCTGCACATCCAGTTTTTGTCTGCCGGAAATTCGGAATCGGCTGTCAAAAGCAGCATACAGTGGTACCTTATTTAACGAGTAACGCGGTTAACGAGCGTTTTGAAAGACGAGCAACATTTTTTTTTTAAAATTCTGACTTGGTTTGCGAGTGCGAGCAGAATTCAAGCATATGGGGTGTGCAGTACCACATTTGGCCAGGGGTGCGGGGGGCGCCGGTGCGTAAATATTTGGAATCACTCAAGAAATACTCAGAAATACTCAGCTCCCGAGTGTTTCCGAGCCTTTCCGAAGCTTTCCGAGTTCAGCCGAGCTGTCCCCAAGTATTTCCTGAGGCTCTCCGGCACCCCCCCACCTCTGGCCACATGTGGTATTGCATGCAATAGAAGTCAATGCGGAACAAATTATCTTCTTTCCATTGACTTCTATGGGGAAACTCGCTTTGATATGCGAGTGCTTTGGATTACAAGCATTCTCCTGGAACGGATTATGGTCATAATCCAAGGTTCCACTGTACTAACGATCAGAATATCGGCAGATCGTTCATCAGACGAAATTTAACTTCAGGATTTTCTGACTGTGTGTACGGGCCTTTAGTCTCTAAGAGAAAAAGTCCAACAGAAAAGTATTATTATTTTTAAATCCAATCATTGCACTACCCTACCCTGCAACATTAAGATGGGGTATGGACAACGCTATGCAATGATGTAATTTAGGAAGGTGACTATTGGTACGACTTTTTTAATATGGAGCGCCCAACATCTGGACAAAAGGCAGTCAGTTGGTTAAGTATTATGACTTGTACATTTTTACTTACATGGAAAAACAGCGTTTGGATGGTTCTTGGTGGCATTTTTTGGATGTGTAGATATTGATCGGGACTGTAGAGCTCCAACGCACTGCAAAGCCTAAATAAGAAAGAATTACATCATTTTTAGTGAGCCAAGATACAAAATTGTTTTTCCCAATACTCAAGCACTGAGTACCAAAGGCTGTTAAGAAGCTCAGGGACTGGTCATGCCCACGATGAAAACAGACAACCCGAACAAGTACATTGGTACCACCATGTCTATGGAGGCAGAGCCTCCTGGAAGGGGGGCTTAGCATTGGGGCAGTAAAGCTGCCTATCTTTGGTGGCATAAAAAAGGATGGATGCTCCTAATATTGGATAAAGAGAAATTCCAGTAACCCATGAAATTCATGCCTCTGCTAATCATGTCATGGAAACAATGACCTTATTACCAATTACCTTATTTTTTCTTTTTAGCCCACTGCAACCAGATACACCCAGCTTATGCATATGCTGGATGATACTGTAGCTTCTTGTCAAGTGCTTCTTTAAAGTGCAGCCTTCCTGTTTCTCTTTGAGAGGCTTGTATGAGCCTGCACGTTAAGTTTTAGCAATGGAGAAAGTTAAGTGTGCACATTCTCTGGCTCAGGAACTGGTGTTTTCAGCATTATTGCCAAAAAAAAAACTAAAAAAAGGAGGAGGTCAACTGTCCTACAGCTATATCTGAATGAAAAAGAAAAACTGTGGTCGGTTGGGCAGCAGACCCTGTTTTTTTATTCCTAAGCTTAAAGTATATATAATGTTACATTTTTGTGGTGTGGAATCAGTGGTAACAATGCCTCCTAAATTGGTGGTCAGTGGGAAGAATGCTCCTTACACCGGTGTTCAGTGGGAAGAATGTTCCTTATATTGGAGGTCAGTGGGAAGAATGCTCCTTACATGGGAGGTCAGTGGGATAAATGATACTTATATTGGTGGTCAGTGGGAAGAATGCTCCTTACATTGATGGTCAGTGGGAAGAATGCTCCTTACATTGGTGGTCAGTGGGAAGAATGCTCCTTACATTGGTGGTCAGTGGGAAGAGTGCTCCTTACACCGGTGGTCAGTGGGAAGAATGCTCCTTATATTGGAGGTCAGTGGGAAGAATGTCCCTTATATTGGAGGTCAGTGGGAAGAATGCTCCTTATATTGGAGGTCAGTGGGAAGAATGCTCCTTACATTTGTGGTCAGTGGGAAGAATGCTCCTTACATTGGTGGTCAGTGGGAAGAGTGCTCCTTACACCGGTGGTCAGTGGAAAGAATGCTCCTTGCATTGGAGGTCAGTGGGAAGAATGCTTCTTACATTGGTGATCAGTGGGAAGAATGCCCCTTACATTGACGGTCAGTAGGAAGGAAGTTTCTCACATTGATGGTCAGCGAAAAGAATGCCCCCCCTACGGTGGTTATCAGAATGCCACCCTTAAAACAGCTAAAAATTGTTGTCATTTACTGTCAATTGGTGTCATGCTTCTGGCTCTGCTGAGCAGCGTTGGACCCAGAACTATGAAGGTACCATCAGACAGGAGGTCAACAAACTACATCTCAAAGAACCCACAGCAACCTCTTGAGGAACCCTAGGGTTCCATGGAACTCTGGTTGAGAATGGCTGTCTTAGAGGTTGTAGCACTAAAATCTCTGGCCACAAGTTCCTGGGTTCCAGCCTTTGCATTACCCCTTACAAGGGACTTTCAACATCTGTGCTGAATAATTTATTATCTTACATTGAAGAAAGGTAGCAAAGGCATGACGTTTCCCATGTCATAACTAGACAGATCCAATGGCAGAGTAAATAATTCGGTAGGGAAATCTTGTCCGTAAAAAAAGTCCGTAAAAAAAATAGACAGCTAATCTGTCTAAATTAACTGCTTGCCTACCGGGGGAATTTTTAAAATTTTTGAATACATATTAAAATCTGCATATTTTAGATAGAAAATTACTTTAAACCCCCAAACATTATCCTAGCTTTTGATACACTTTACATAGTTTGTTTGTTTGGGACAAGCTGGTCAAAATGAACTATGTCCCTCGCGAACTTGTGAGGCCGCTGGATGTGCTATATAAACTGTATGGAGCTAAGGCTCCATACAGCATACTGCACCATGTTCAGGGTTCAAACCTGAGACTTCCTGTCTCATACCCGGAACACGTTAGAGTCCTTTATGATCAGCCATCAGCCATTCAGAGAAACCGATGTATTCAAGCAATATATACAAAACTTCCTTTGATTGGATGAGTCAGAGAGGTGGGCTCATGATGTCACAACCTCTGAAGGAAGGCTTGTATTAATTTCTAGAATTATTATTATTATACACGATTTATATAGTGCCAACAGAATACATTGATTTCTCTGAATGGCTGATCAACGTTCAGAAAGACTCTAATGCAGCCTTTCGCGACCTTTTTAGCCCAGGGGGACCCTTAAAACTATTTTCAGGTCTCGGGGAAACCCCTGATAAAACCCATTCATGGGTCAGTGGGAACAAAGCCTTTTACTTTGGTGGTCAGCGTAAGAATAGCCCCCTTACAGAGAGCTATAAAGATCATTGGTGTCATACCACTGGCTCCTCCAAGTGGCATTGGCTCAGAACTATGTAGGCACCATCAAACAGGAGATAAATCAGCCACAGCTCAAGGAACTCCTAGCCACCTCTGGAGGAACCCTAGAGTTCCATGGAACCCTGGTTGAGAATGGCTGCTCTAATGTGTTCCGGGTATAAGACTGGAAGTCTCGGCTCAAAACCGGAACACAGTGCAGTATGCTGTATGTGGCCACAGCTAAATACAGTTTATACAGCACATCCATCGGCCTCACGCTAGTGAGGGACATAGTGGCCAAGGTGGCCTACATGAACTATGTAGAGTGTATCAAAAGCTGGAGTTTAGCTTTAACTGCGGCAGAGAGAAATCCAGCCTTTTGCCATGCCAGACGTGGCTATGCTGTTTGGCAGAGCTGTGTGAATCTCAGGACTTAATGGACAGAAATGTAAATGCTTTAGCATCCAAAACAGCTCCAAAGTATGTATTTATTCTGTGTATTTAGCTGTCTGTCTGGAGTTCAGCTTTAAACTGTAACAGAAGGTTATAATACATACCGAAAACTCTGTGCCGAAGCCTTGGGTGTCCCTTCTTTCTTTCATTTTTATTATTTCTGCAAATTCTTCAGCCTTAGCAGGAGGGTCCCTAGGAAAGGTGAATTTGGAGCTATTATATAAAAAGTTAAAATTCCTACAATTTTATGATTTGATAAATGGACGCACTTACTTGGACTGCCTTTTATCCAGAGACAATTTTCTTCTCCTGCAATTGATATAAACAACACAAACAGTAAGCAATGATATAATATGTGTGTTGGCTATAAATCATATCAAACTGGAAAGTTTAATTTTTTTTTATGGGATCAGAATTTAAAGGACAATATGGTAAAGCATTTACAATTATACGGATATTGCTTTCATTAAGCTCTTGCACATTGCTAACATCCCAGAAATGATATATGCATGATATTCTTTAATGGTACTTTTTAGAGTTTCAGGTTGGCTTATATTGTGTGGCCCTTACAGACCTTGGTTTGGTGGTTTTAGAATATAGATTCTGACACTATATTGTCAAAAGTATTGGGACGCCTGCCTTTACAAGCACATGAACTTGTGGGACGCCTGCCTTTACAAGCAAATGAACTTTAATGGCAGCATCCCAGTCTTATGCCTCGTAAACACGAGCGGATTTTCTGTCAGAAAAATCTTGGATGTTTTTTCTGATGGAATCCTGCTCAAGCTTGGCTTGCATACACACGGTCACACAAAAGTTCGCTGAATTTTCGATCGTCAAGAATGCGGTGACGTACAACACTACGACGAGCCGAGAAAATGAAGTTCAATGCTTCTGAGCATGCATAGGAATTTTGCGCGTCGGAATTGCTACAGACGATCGCATTTTCGGATAGGAACTTTTTCCGACCGAATAATTGAGAACATGCTCTCAATCTTTTGCTGGCTGGAATTCGGCTAGCAAAAGTCCGATGGAGCATACACACGGTCGCATTTTCCGACCAAAAGCTCTCATCGGTCTTTTGCTGGCCGAATTTCCGATCGTGTGTACGCGCCATAAGTCCGTAGGGTTCAATATTGAGTTGGCCTACCCTTTGCAGCTATAACATCTTCAACTCTTCTGGAAAGGCTGTCCACAAGGTTTTGGAGTGTGTCTATGGGAATGTTTGACCATTCTTCCAGAAGTGCATTTGTGAGGTCAGACACTGATGTTGGATGAGAAGGCCTAGCTTGCAGTCTCCGCTCAAATTCATCCCAAAGGTGTTCTATTCGGTTAAGGTTAGGACTCTGTGCAGGCCTGTCAAGTTCCTCCACCCTAAACTCGCTCATCCATGTCTTTATGGACTTGCTTTGCGCACTGGTGGTCATGTTGGAACAGGAAGGGGCCATCCCCAAACTGTTCCCACAAAGTTGGGAACATGAAATTGTCCAAAATGTCTTGGTATGCCTTACGAATTTCCTTCCCTGGAACTAAGGGGCCAAGCCCAACCCCTAAAAAACAACCCCCCACACCATAATCCCCCTCCACCAAATGATTTGGAGCAGTCCACAAAGCAAAGTCCATAAAGACATGGATGAGCGAGTTTGGGGTGGAGGAACTTGACTGGCCTGCACAGAGTGCTGACCTCAACACGAAAGAACACCTATGGGATGAATTATAGCGGAACCTGACCTCACAAATGAGCTTCTGGAAGAATGGTCAAACATTCCCATAGACAAACTCCTAAACTTTGTGGACAGCCTTCCCAGAAGAGTTGAAGCTGTTATAGCTGCAAAGGGTGGGCCAAATCAATATCGAACCCTACGGACTAAGACTGGGATGCCATAAAAGTTCATGTGCGTGTAAAGGCAGGCGTCCCAATACTTTTAAGACAGGGTTTCTCAACCTTTTTTGGTCAAGAAACCCTTTAAAATTCTGCACAATTTACCCCATTCTAAAAAATGTGAGACCTACGCTAATAGTTTTACATATAGTAACATTATCCACACCCAGCATTAGTGGTGATTTATGCTCATAAAGCAAATGCACCTTTGCACACGGGTACTGAGCAGTGTTGCAGCCTTTCTCTGTTCCCTCAGTTAGGACCCAGAATTGAATCTGTGACCTTGGCTGCATATGGCAATGCTTCTTCTTGCTGAGCCACCTGGGATGCTGGACAGTTCTCTGGATAATCCCTTAAGATTATCTTGTCTTGTTCCTTGTTTCTCGTGAACCTTGAGCTCGCTGCTCCTCCCATAAATTTCATATTTAAGCCATGTCTTTGCACTTCCTGTTTGCCCAATTATTGTGCTCTCTCCAGCCTATATCTTGCTCTCGTCACTCCTGTTGCTGTCTATATGTTTGCTACCACTCATTACTGACCTTTGGCTTGTTCCTTGACTATGCTGTCGTCTGATCCCCTCCAGCTACTGCTCGATGATGACCTTTGGCTTGTTCCTTGACTATGCTTTCGTCTGATCCCCTCCAGCTACTGCTCGATGATGACCTTTGGCTTGTTCCTTGACTATGCTTTCGTCTGATCCCCTCCAGCAACTGCTCGATGATGACCCTTGGCTTGTTCCTTGACTATGCTGTCGTCTGATCCCCTCCAGCTACTGCTCGATGATGACCTTTGGCTTGTTCCTTGACTATGCTTTCGTCTGATCCCTCCAGCTACTGCTTGATGATGACCCTTGGCTTGTTCATCAACTTCTTCTGCTACGCTTCTGCTTGTTCCCTATCTGCCCTATCCTGCTCTCTAATTAAACCACAACAGGACCAACAGCGGTAAATCGCTTGGGCTGATAATTATGTGAACTCGTGAATCTCCCAGCTGCTACAGCCACTGGCCTCCGAGCCTGACTCCAGATCGTGACACCCTCACTCAGCTAACGTAATCCATGTGCTGATGGTGAGGGGCAAACAAGGATGCTGTACAGATGCCCAACGCCCTCATTACTAACCGATAATGTCATTGATTGTTAGGACACCGCCGGCTAGTTTGCAGGGTACTCAAGGTTGCACAATGAATGCCTGTGGCTTTATGTAACAAAAAAGGCAGGATTGATCCATCCGCTGGCTTGTACAGAGTTTTTTGTCAATTTGAAACAATTTTTAGATATTTTGCCAAGGCACTTTTATGTTAAAAAAAAATTTTATTATATTAATAATATATATTAATTAAATATATTTAATTTAATTAAATACATACATAAAATATGAAATTCAGCTTTAAGAGTCTATTCACCCATTCACATTCTGCTTTCATTCATTGCCATCATTATGTTATATAATAAAATATATGTGATTTTAACACTTTGTTATATTATTTTCTTATATTATTAATATATATTAATTAAATATATTCACTTTAAATAAATACATACAATAAATATGTCAGCTTTAAGATTCCATTCACATCTTTACATTCTGGTGCCTTTCATTAACATTATTATGTTATATATTAAAATATATGTGATTTTATCATTTTGTTATATTATATTATTTTATATTTCAATGTTTTTATTGAAAAAGAAGGTAGCAAAGTACAAAATAGCCAGTCACATGGGCAGATTAATGTTAAATTATCAAAGCGGTATATTCCAATACAAAAATAATTAAGATAGAATCATATGACTTATACACCACCTATTATGGTAACATAACATAAAAAAACACAGTAAACATCTAGATATCGGTGGAATTTAACCATAGCCTCTCAATTGTGAGCTGAACAATCCCCGTGGGAGGGAATGGCACAGACCCAGAGTCCTGGGAGGTCCCGGACCTGGTCTTTGAGACAATCCCAGTCATAGAGGATCATAAGTGAGATCATCTGTATTGTATTAGAATTTATGAGATGTGAGAATAAGAAAAAGAAATGAAAAAAAAAAGGGAAACAAAACAAAAGGAAGAGAGAAGAGGAGGGAAGAAGGGAAGAAACGAAAGAGGAAAAGTGAAATGAAGAAGGAGAGGGTCATCCTGGAATTCGCTATGGAGTAGAAATATAGTCAATCCATGGGTCCCATATCCTATTACATTTCTTGACTTTACTATTGAGAATGTGAGTGAGTTTATCATTGATCATAATCCAATTAAGTTTGTTCTTAACCTGGTCAAGAGGGATTACTGACTGTTTCCAACGTCTTGCAATTGTAATTCTTGCCGCCAGTAATATATATGTAATCAGTTTTACTGATTGTTTGGGTGTTTCATCGGGCAGTTTATGAAAAAGGGCAGTTTCAGGTGGTCTGCGAATATTTACCCCCGTCACTGAATTGATCAAGTTGAAAATTCGAATCCAGAACCTGGTTACGAGGGTGCATTGCCACCAAGTATGGTACATCGTCCCCAACTGACCACAACGTCGGAAACAGTTTGGTGGAGCGGAAGGATGCATTTTAGCTACTCTGGTGGGTACCAAGTACCAACGTAGAAGCGTTTTGTAGTTAGCCTCTATCAGAGTAGTATTAATTGAGACTTTGGATAGTTGATAAGCAAGATCCTGCCATTCATTGAGGTCAAAAGTTAGATTCAAATCTCTTTCCCATTGTACCATATAAGCAAGTTTTGAATCTGGTTCAGTGAGGGAGGTATATATCGCAGAGATCCGACCCCTTTGAAAGCCTCTGGCTTGGCAAGTTAATTCAAATGTTGTAAGCGTAAGGGGGCCCACTACTTGGTTAAGTTTAGATCTGGCAAACGATGCAATTTGGTTATACCGAAAGATTTCACTAGGGGGCATGAGATACTCATCTTTAAAATATTGTATCGTGTGTAATTGATCCCCGTTCGGAAAGTCTCCAATTTTCAGTAGCCCTTTATTGAGCCACCACTGAAACACTTGTGGGGTCAAACCAGGTGGAAACTCTGGATTGCAGAAGATAGGAGCTAATGGTGTGTGAGGGGATGATAAAGGACTGCGGTTGCGTGTTCTATCCCATATTGCTAGGGACTGTGATAAGGTGGGGCATAGTATAGGTGGGTGTCGACGGTTAGGAAGCCACATTACTGACCCTATAGCCAACGGATGGCAGGCAAGTGCTTCTATAGAAACCCAAAGAGGGACCGAACCTTTAGCTGTGGTGTAGGCTTATTGGGCTATTTGAGCCGATTGATAACATGCCTGTAGTTTAGGGAGACCAAGCCTCCCCATAGGTTTTGGTGTGTAAAGCGTACGCCTTTGTACTTGAGGTCTGGTATTACCCCATATGAACCGCAAATGTCATGTATGTGTGTCTCCCCTTATATTATATTATTTTATTATATTATTATATATATATATTAATTAAATGTATTTAATTTAATTAAATATATGTATTAAATAAATATTAAAAAATATATGTACCTTTATTATTTTCATATATATATATATATATATATATAATGAATGAATATATAATATATATATATATGAATGAAATATATTTAATTAAATTAAATACAAATATTAAGGCTGAAATTTCAACTTTAAGATTTTATTCATGCCTTCACATTCTGGTGCCTTTCATTGAGATCCTTATGATATACAGTATATTAAGATATATGTAATTTTATTATTTTGCTATATTATTTTGCTATATTATTGTCTTAGATTATTAATATACATTAATGAAATATATTTATTTAAATTAAATACATTTATTAAATCATGCCTTTACATTTCATTCATGCCTTTACATCCTCATGCATTTCATTTACATCATTATTTTATATATTACAATATATATTATTTTAATGTATAATTGTATCTTATTATTAATATTATTAATATATTACTTAAATATTATTAATTAATTATTAATTATTTAATTAAACTAAATACATATATTAAGGATGAATTTCAGGTTTAAGATTCCATTCTTGCCTTCACATTCTGGTGCCTTTCATTGACATCCTTACGATATATATTAAAATATCTGTAATTTTATTATTTTGTTATATTATTTTGTTATATTATTGTCTTAGATTATTAATATATATATTACGGTAATTTAAAAAAAATAAATTAAATACATATATTAAATATGAAATTTCAGGTTTAAGATTCCATTCATGCTTTCACATTCTAGTGCCTTTCATTGACATCTTTATGTTATATATTAAAATACAGTATATGTGATTTGATCATTTTTAGAGGAAAAAATCCATAAGCCGCACATGGATGGCAGACCCGTGTGAGGAGTGCATGGTAGCCTCAGCCAGGACTCCAACCAGGCCACGCCCACAACACATTTCACTCCACCCCTTGGAGCTTAGTCATGTTCCCCATGACTAAGCTCCAAAGGGCAGAGCAAAACACGTTGTGGGCGTGGCCTGGTTGGACTCCAGACTGAGGCTACCATGCACTCCTCACACGGGTCTGCCATCCATGTGCGGCTCATGGATTTTTCCCTCTGACACTGCTGCAACTCAGAGCCAGGACGGGCTCCTCTTCCAGCTAACACTCACATCGTTTTAGCGCGGATTCCACCTCCTACCTGAGAGGCACCACAACTTTTTTCATAGGGTCACAGTTTTTTTTTATTTTGTTATATTATTTTATTATATTTATAATATATATTAATTTAATTAAATACATACATTAAATATGACATTTAGCTTTAAAATTCCATGCACGCCTTCAAATTCTGCTGCCTTTCATTGACATTCTTATGATATATATCAAAATATATGTGATTTTAACATTTTGCTATATTATTTTGATAAATTATTAATATATTAATTAAATCTCATTACTTTATTTAAATACATTCTTTAAATATGAAATTAAATTCCATTCACACCTTCACATTCTGGTGACTTTCATTGACATTGTTATGTTGTATATAAAAATATATATGATTTTATCATTTTGTTATATTATTTTATTAATATATATTAATTAAATGTATTTAATTAAATTAATTATGTGTATAAAATATGACATTCAGCTTTAAAGTGGTTGTAAATGCAGAAAGTTTCATCTTACTGCATTCTGTAGTGAGATAAAAAGAAAACCCTTCTGTGTGCAGCAGCCCATCTAATACTTACCTGAGCCCCTTCTACATCCAGTGATGCTGCAGGAGACTCTCGGCTGGCCGAGACTCCCCTCCTCATTGCCTGAGACAGCAGCGCGGTGCCATTGGCTCCTGCTGCTGTCAGTCAAAGTCAGTCAGCCAATGAGGAAAGAAAGAGGGTGTATGGGCACTCAACAGGAGGGAGGGGCCAGGAGAGCCAAAGAGGGACCCGAGAAGAGAAGGATCCGGGCTGCTCTGGGCAAATACACTGCAACAGAGCAGATTAGTATAACATGTTTGTTATTTTTACCTAAAAAAAAAAAATGACTTTACAATCACTTTAAGATTTCATTCATGCCTTCACATTCTTGTGCCTTTCATTGACATCATTATGTTATATATTAAAAAATATGTGATTTTTATCATTTTGTTATATTATTTTATTATATTATTGATATATGTTAATTTAATATACTAAATTAAATGAAATGCATACATTAAATATGAAATTCATCTTTTAAATTCCATCCATGCCTGCACATCCTTTATTATATTATTAATATATATATTGATTAATTATAATTCCTTGAAATACATATACTAAAAAACGATATTATATTATTAATTATTATTAATATATATTAATCAAATGTATTAAATTAAATTACATTACATTACAAACATGTAATAAATATGACTTTCAGCTTTAAGATTCCATTCACATGTTTGTTATTTTTACCTAAAAAAAATGACTTTACAATCACTTTAAGATTTCATTCATGCCTTCACATTCTGGTGCCTTTAATTGACTTCATTATGTTATATATTAAAATATATGTGATTTTATTTTATTTTTATTGTCTTTTCTTATATTATTGATATATGTTAACTTAATATACTAAATTAAATTAAATACATACATTAAATATGAAATTCATCTTTTAAATTCCATAAATGCCTGCACATCCTGGTGACTTTCATTGACATAATTATGTTATATAATAAAATATATGTGATTTTATCATTTTGTTATATTATATATACATATTAATTAATATTAATATTATTAAAATTTCCTTTAATAAAATACATATAATAAAAACTATATTATATTACATTTTTATATTATATTGTTGCATTCCAGCAGGCTTATAAATTTTTTGAGACATGGCGCACAGTAGTGCATTGCCGTGTTTTACAAAATGAATGGTATCACATACCATGTTACTGCTGTGCATAGGTGAGAATAGCCCCATTATATTACTTATTTATACTTATTTAGGGGAAATATATTTGTTTTAGTATTACCTTACAATCTTCCAAATTAAAAATCCCAAAAGGCAGATGACAATAAGACCCCCAACACTTCCAACCACAGCCCCAACAATGACACCTGAAGAAGGAAAAGAAGTTAAACCATATTTTATGTCATATTATGCTTTCCACTTTATTTTTTTAAATCTAAAAACATTTTATGTACATCAATGTAATTTTTAAATTTTGTTAGAAATAAACAAAATCTTTTTTTTTTTAAATGTCAGGTTAAAGCGCATCTGTGGTCAAAATGTACAATCATGTACTGTATTAATTTCCATCCGTTTCCATTATATTTCAGTGATTTGACTGAGTTCGGAAAATTTGTCTAGTTGTCTAGACTATTGGTTTTTTTTTTATTCAATTTTTTTTCTATTCTATTCTATTCTCATTTTTTATTATTTTTCTGTTCTTTTCTATTTTATTAGAATCTATTCTATTCCAATTCAAATTTATTATATATGAAATTTGAATTTCAGAAAACGGTTAAATTCTATTTTGTTCTATTTAATTACATTCTCATATAAGCACTGCACTATTGAACAAAATATATATAAAAATAAAAAAAAGTGTACAGAAAGAGGCCTACAGTACACTACTCAGTGCCAAATTATCCCAGCCGTCATGTGTCACCTGCTCAATATATACAGGTGGAGCAGTTTAAAACCAATGTATATTAGAAGTAGTACTGATGATATAATCCCAGTATATACTTTGATCTATCAAAGACCAACTAGCAGCCGCTTGAAGTATAATAAAAGAAATTCTCTTAAAATACAGTAATAAAAACCAGCAGAAATAACATATATAATAGAAAGACAGTCTAATTAATAAACAGTCCAAATGTTATATCCGCGCTGATGATGAGTGATAAGTGATGATGAGTGTCCAACTCCACAAACATGCAACATGCAGCCATCCCCTGTGATCAAGTCGGAAGTGACGAAACATGTTAGGGACGTGGCTACACAGCAACTGAATCTTCACAATAAGAGTGTTATCTGTGAGTGTGTCAGGGCTGGGCTCAGCCCTCCCTTCTCAGAGCTGGCCGCTCAGCTGTCGGCTAATTGACAGCTCCTATCTCTCCACAGTTACTCAGCTGTTGATGATATCCTGCTCGTCAGTCCTGCCTACTTAAGCCGTCCAGCCCAGATGATCTCTGCCTTCGCCTTGGTCAACATCACAGAGACTATCTCCTGCGTTCCTGTTAAAAGACTTGCTTGGCTGACATCCCTTCTGGCTCCAGATCCTGCTTGCCGTTTTACTACGCTCATCTCCGGCTCCCTGACATTTGGCTTGTCTGACTATCCGTTTTGGTTCCTGAACTCTGGCTATGTTTTGACTACGTTTGTTCTATTTACTTTTATTATTAAACAGGTGTGATTTAACTGTACTTCTGTCTCGGCCTGATTTCATGGTTTCTGATGGTGTGCGAGCGAGGAGGGGGTTGGAGACGCAACACGCAGGCACCCGGCATGTAAGTAACATATACCAAAGGCGATTTGTTTTTATTTGTAATGTAAGTGCATTACTTTTTAATTAAAACTGTTACCTAAGAGGTTTTTTACACTATTGGAGGCTTGATTTTAATCTCTACATGTGGAGAGAGCTGTCATCCATTTGAATCTGAGGAGATGAGAGTGGAGATTGGGTTGATCATCTGCATAAAGCTTAAAGTGATTTAATCACACATACGATTTAAATCTACAATCTGGTGAGCCTCATTCTATAGGGGTGTGGATTGACGCTTGTGCACTTTGATGAAGGATCTGCGGTGTTCAAAATTTTCCACTTTATGAAGAGTTTCACAATTGATTCATTTTTGATATTTAAATTAATTAAGTTATTTATGAAGACAAATATTTTTGATTTTATTATGGACACTTTTGAATAATTTTTATTGTTCTTTTGCACTACTGTGTGTGTAATCATCCCCTTTGTTATGAAGCCCATAATAAGCTCTGGTGCAACCAATTACCTTCAGAAGTCACATAATTAGTGAAATGATGTCCACCTGTGTGCAATCTAAGTGTCACATGATCTGTCATTACATATACACACCTTTTTGAAAGGCCCCAGAGGGTGCAACACCTAAAGCAAGAGGCACCACTAACCAAACACTGCCATGAAGACCAAGGAACTCTCCAAACAAGTAAGGGACAATGTTGTTGAGAAGTACAAGTCAGGGTTAGGTTATAAAAAAATATCCAAATCTTTGATGATCCCTAGGAGCACTATCAAATCTATCATAACCAAATGGAAAGAACATGGCACAACAGCAAACCTGCCCAGAGACGGCCGTACACCAAAACTCACCGACCGGGCAAGGAGGGTATTAATCAGAGAGGCAGCACAGAGACCTAAGGTAACCCTGGAGGAGCTGCAGAGTTCCACAGCAGAGACTGGAGTATCTGTACATAGGACGACAATAAGCCGTACGCTCCATAGAGTTGGGCTTTATGGCAGAGTGGCCAGAAGAAAGACATTAATTTCAGCAAAAAACAAAATGGCACGTTTTGAGTTTCCGAAAAGGCATGTGGGAGACTCCCAAAATGTATGGAGGAAGGTGCTCTGGTCTGATGAGACTAAAATTGAACTTTTTGGCCATCAAAGAAAACACTATGGCTGGCGCAAACCCAACACATCACATCACCCAAAGAACACCATCCCCACTGTGAAACATGGTGGTGGCAGCATCATGCTGTGGGGATGTTTTTTCAGCAGTTGGGACTGGGGAACTGGTCAGGGTTGAAGGAAAGATGGGTGGTGCTAAATACAGGGATATACTTGAGCAAAACCTGTACCACTCTGTGTGTGATTTGAGGCTAGGACGGAGGTTCACCTTCCAGCAGGACAATGACCCCAAACACACTGCTAAAGCAACACTTGAGTGGTTTAAGGGGAAACATGTAAATGTTTGAAATGGCCTAGTCAAAGCCCAGACCTCAATCCAATAGAAAATCTGTGGTCAGACCTAAAGATTGCTGTTCACAAGCGCAAACCATCCAACTTGAAGGAGCTGGAGCAGTTTTGCAAGGAGGAATGGGCAAAAATCCCAGTGGTAAGATGCGGCAAGCTCATAGAGACTTATCCAAAGCGACTTGGGGCTGTGATAGCCGCAAAAGGTGGCTCTACAAAGTATTGACTTTATGCAGTTTATGTGCATAATGTGCAATAGTTATGCACATTGACTTTTTCTGTTATTTTGTCCTATTTGTTGTTTGCTTCACAATAAAAAAAAAAACATGTAGCGCCCTGCTTGGTACTGTGTTGCTGTGTTCATTATCATAACTAAATCCTGTGGCAGAGGATCATCCAACTAATACTAAATCCTGTGGCAGAGGATCGTCCAACTAATACTAAATCCTGTGGCAGAGGATCGTCCAACTAATACTAAATCCTGTGGCAGAGGATCGTCCAACTAATACTAAATCCTGTGGCAGAGGATCATCCAACTAATACTAAATCCTGTGGCAGAGGATCGTCCAACTAATACTAAATCCTGTGGCAGAGGATCGTCCAACTAATACTAAATCCTGTGGCAGAGGATCGTCCAACTAATACTAAATCCTGTGGCAGAGGATTGTTCAACAGTTACTGTGTCTATCAAGTCTGTGGCAGAGACTTTTGTTTGTGCATCATTCCGGCTGCTAGGTCAGTGAGAGAGGCCTATCCAGGTGAGCAGGATCCGTTGACTAAAGGAGTACTTGTCTACGGGATCTAAAAGTTCCTCAGTGATCTGCACAAGGTATCTGAACTTACCCCCTAACCCTCCATCCCTCTACTGCTCAAGTTATTTAATAAAAAGCATTGGAAAAAAAGAACTAAAGAACTTGTGCATATATCGGTGGGCGCACGGTATATGGTATAGTGAACTGTGATTAAGGGGTGACGGCAAAGACCCAAAATAATATTCAGCAGCTCCTCTGGGGGTCAGTGCTACAAACATCTTCAAAGTTGTGGGCATGTTCTGTAAATTAAATGATGCAAATCCTCAAACGATCCATGTTAATGCCAGTTTGTGAGGCAACAAAACACGAAAAATGCCAAGGGGGGTGAATACTTTTGCAAGGCACTGTAGATAGCGTATTCAAAGCTCCGGTTTTGCTATATAAAGAGGGAGAGGAAAGAACACTCTCAAGGGGCAGTAATTCAAATCATTTTTTTTAAATAAGGTTGTATTGCACTTACAGTCAGGTCCATAAATATTGGGACATCAACACAATTCAAGTGTGCTATTTGCATTTGGAATCTGTTGCTGTCAACTCTCAATATGAGATCCAAAGAGCTGTCACTATCAGTGAAGCAAGCCATCATTAGGCTGAAAAAACAAAACAAACCCATCAGAGAGATAGCAAAAACATTAAGTGTGGCCAAATCAACCGTTTGGAACATCCTTAAACAGAAAGAACGCACCGGTGAGCTCAGCAACACCAAAAGACCCGGAAGACCATGGAAAACAACTGTGATGGATGACCGAAGAATTCTTTCCCTGGTGAAGAAAACACCCTTCACAACAGTTGGCCAGATCAAGAACACTCTCCGGGAGGTAGGTGTATGTGTGTCAAAGTCAACAATCAAGAGAAGACTTCACCAGAGTGAATACAGAGGGTTCCCCACAAGATGTAAACCATTGGTGAGCCTCAAAAACAGCCAGGCCAGATTAGAGTTTGCCAAACAACATCTAAAAAAAGCCTTCACAGTTCTGGAACAACATCCTATGGACAGATGAGACCAACATCAACTTGTACCAGAGTGATGGGAAGAGAAGAGTATGGAGAAGGAAAGGAACTGCTCATGATCAAAGCATACCACCTCATCAGTGAAGCATGGTGGTGGTAGTGTCATGGCGTGGGCAGGTATGGCTGCCAACAGAACTGGTTCTCTTGTATTTATTGATTATGTGACTGCTGACAAAAGCAGCAGGATGAATTCTGAAGTGTTTCGGGCAATATTATCTGTTCATATTCAGCAAAATGCTTCAGAACTCATTGGACGGCGCTTTACAGTGCAGATGGAAAATGACCCGAAGCATACTGCGAAAGCAACCAAAGACTTTTTTAAGGGAAAAAAGTGGAATGTTATGCAATGGCCAAGTCAATCACCTGACCTGAATCCGATTGAGCATGCATTTCACTTGCTGAAGACAAAACTGAAGGAAAATGCCCCAAGAACAAGCAGGAACTGAAGACAGTTACAGTAGAGGCCTGGCAGAGCATCACCAGGGATGAAACCCAGCATCTGGGGATGTCTATGCGTTCCAGACTTCAGCCTGTAATTGACTGCAAAGGATTTGCAACCAAGTATTATAAAGTGAAGGTTTAATGGATGATTGTTAATCTGTCCCATTACTTTTGGTCCCTTAAAAAGTGGGAGGCACATATACAAACTGTTGTAATTCCTACACCGTTCACCTGATTTGGATGTAAATACCCTCAAATTAAGCTGAAAGTCTGCAGTTAAAGCACATCTTGTTTGTTTCATTTCAAATCCATTGTGGTGGTGTATAGAGCCAAAAAGATTAGAATTGTGTCGATGTCCCAATATTTATGGACCTGACGGTACATCAAAAAAGACAAGGATCAGCATATATTGTATAGGATTCATTGGTTAGCACTCCACCTGCATTCCAGCTGACCTGAAAAAAAAACGTATCTCAAACACGACACAACGCCGTTTTGTCAGCCTACATCTGACATCTTTATGTATTTTTTATAACTCAAATTAAGATTTATTCATTATGGTGATTTATGATAAGTATATATGATAAGCATTTATGATATAAGAGAGCCGTTTCTTTGTTTCTTTTCACGTTTTTGTTTTTTTAAACGTTACAACACGCAGCTCATAATTGTAGTTTATTCGTTTTTTGGTTATTGATTGGCGTGGATTTGGAACCTATTGGCTCCTATATTTTCTTTCAGTAACTAGCCATGCATTAAATTTCGATAGTTTTATCAACAATGCAAATAAAAGTAATGTTACTTCTACTCACCTACATGGTCATCGATAGGGGAGGGACTATTGAGTAGTTGTATAGAGACGGTCTTGGGAGTACTTGTGTATTGGAGGGCACCCACGGTAACAATGGTGAAGTTATAGTTCCCAGGTGTCAGGCCACGTATAGTGACATTCGTTGACTCCGATGTATATATTGAAGACCCGGATCTGTACAGACCAATCCTAGTCACAGTAATATTGAAGGACTTTTTTACATTGTTCATATTCGCTGGGCTATCCCAGACGAGGGTGACTGCGTCTGTTCCAATAGACGGGCTTATATTTCCCGGTGGAGTAGGATCTGTAAAAGAGAAAAATAAAAAGGGATCAACTCTGTACACCTAAAAAAGTAAAATTAAACATTTTGTAATTAAAAAAAAAACCTGTCATGGAGTATAAGCTGTAAAACCAATTACAGTAAAACCTTGGTTTGAGAGTAACTTGGTTTGAGAGCGTTTTGCAAAACAAGCAACATTTTTAAATAAATTTTGACTTGATATACAAGCGATGTCTTGATATACAAGTAGCGTCATGTCACAGCTGAGTATAAAAGAGAAGAGAGGCTCCTCTAAGTGTAGCAATATGGTTACAATTAAATAAAGGTACAACATTTAGCAACATATTGCTACACTTAGAGGCGCCTCTCTTCTCTTTTATACTCTGGAGCTCCTACTGGATTTTTCTTCTAATCCCCTTGTGGAGGCTTCTATTTGTGGATGGACACTTTATGGTTACACAACCTGGTCACATTGCTATAATCTTTTTACATGGACTATAAACTGAAGGACTTATGAATAAATGGTTGTGGAACGAATCATTGGAGTTTCCATTATTTCTTATGGGGAGATTTGCTTTGAAATACAAGTGCTTTGGATTACAAGCATGTTTCCAGAACGAATTATGGAATTCGTTCCGGAAACATTTACTGTACATAGACGTGGTGGAAATGAAACAGTAAGGCTCCATTCACACTTGTACGACTCCAAAGTTGCGCTGACTTTGGAGTGCAAATTTGATGCAAATTTGGATGGGTGCAACTTGGATACGACTTTGGCTATGACCGATAATAATGGAGAACGCTTGTACACAAGCTGCATTGTATAAAATTCAGGTACGACTTTCATGCAAATTCTGAGGGTTAACTTTGAAGTCTATGGCCCTCAAGTTGCATGAAAGTCCAACCAAAGTAGTGCATGAACTACTGCGCACAGAAGGTTTTTTTTATCCTAATGCGAAAAATGCATTATGATAAAAAAAAAACCTTCTGCCTTTACAACCCATGTAACTAAACCCACAACATTAAAATCAGTTTGTATATGCAGTAAAGCATGCTTGTTATATTCTCTGTGGAACCTAAGGGGTTAATCCTCTGCATTGTATAAAAAGGCTGTTTGATCCTGTCTTTTCTGATCCTCCCCTTCTTTTACAGTCCCTAATCCATCTCCTATTAGAACAGAGCCTTGGGGATACTCTGAACATGCTCAGTTTGGTGTATATTACTAGAGTGTTTTTTTTTTTTTTTTTTTGCTTGGTAGAGTGCATGTGATCAGCACAGGGCCAATCAGCTCTGTCCAGACAGATAGTCAGGGGTCCTGCAGCCTCATAGGACAGTCAGAGCAGAATGAAAACTCCTCCTACAAGCTTTAATCAGACACTGATAGAAGTCACAAGACTGCTATATGCTGATGATGGGAAAAGGTATTTAGCAGTTTATATTTACTAAAATAATTGCATTTCCATGTTCTGTGTACTGTGGGAGACCAGATATAGTGAATGCAGAGTCCTGGGTTTAGTAACACTTTAAAGAGACATAGGGGTTATTTTACTAAAGGCAAATAGGCTGTTCACTTTGCAAGGGAATTTTCAATTTGCAAGAGAATTTTCTTTAGCTTAATAAATGCTGTAAAAAAAAAAAAAAAATCTGCAAGGAAATTAAAAAAAAACAAAACAAGACTTTTGCATGCACACGATAGGGTGACTGTTCTGTTCCAGGTGCTGCTTTATACATTGAAATACATCCTTAGACCAAGTGGGGTTGGTATATTAAAACTGGCAAGTGCAAAATCTGGTGCAGCTTTGTATAGAAACCAATCAGCTTCCAGGTTTTATTGTCAAAGCTTAATTAAACAAGCTGAAGTTAGAAGCTGATTGGCTCCCATGCAGAGCTACACCAGATTTTGCACTTTCCAGCTTTAGTAAATCAACCCCACTCTGACCAGTCAGTATTGGTCACCTGCTGACTTTGCACCATCCAACTTTTCAATAAGAGTTGAACTCTTCAATTGCACTTGAAAAGGACACAGGAGGTGGAATCCAATGCAATTTTACTTCCATTAATTGCAGTAAAGAGGATGTTTTTCTAGTCTTTTAAAGGGCAAGAAGACAATGACTTTCCTAAGCCTTGCCTCTGTGAATAACTGACACTGACTGAGAGAACATGGAAGAAATAAGGGGAAGGGACGGGTCTAGCCAAGGCTAAACTAACTAGCACTAAACAGGAGGCGAGGGCAGAGGAAGATACCAAAATAACATACCGGTAGTAAACAAGTTGTAGTAGCCCAAAATCACCATTAGATGTCAGCATAATACAAAACAACAATAACCTGATGCAGTTTAATATAAGACATACAAAAATATGTGAAAATGGGGCAAAGCAAAGGCAGCACCACATTCACTAAGCCAAAGGAAAATTTCTTTGCAAAGTGAAAATCCCCTTCCAAAAAGTGAACAGCCTGTTTGCCTTTGGTAAATCAACCCCATTGCTGCTTTGCTTCTATATGAAAAAATGAGTGTCTGCACTTAGGTCAGTGACTTTCCACAATAGGGATAAAACTTTTTTCGCGGAAGGGAGTTTAACAAGACTCCTGGCCACTCATTAAAATTAGAAGAAAAGAGGTTTAACCTTAAACTACGTAGAGGGTTCTTTACTGTAAGAGCAGCAAGGATGTGGAATTCCCTTCCACAGGCGGTGGTCTCAGCGGGGGGCATCGATAGCTTCAAAAAACTATTAGATAAGGACCTGAACGACCGCAACATACAGGAATATACAATGTAATACTAACATATAATCACACACATAGGTTGGACTTGATGTCTTTTTTCGACCTCACCTACTATGTAACTATGTAACTTCACGGCACCCTCCACATGTTTGGGCCTTAGAAAAGAAATAGACTCAACCAAAGCTTCTGGTTGTGGAAGTGACATCACCCGGCTTCACCCGAACATATGACTTCTTCAGGGAAAAAGGGGTGGGGACCAACTGTACTGTCTATGTTAATAAGGCGGGTATTGTGGCTCGGAATCAAGCCCACAGGTGTGCCACCATAGGAAGAGGCTTCCTATGGTGTCACACCTAGAAGAGGAGTAGCCAGAAGCGCCAGTGGGGAATCCCAGAAGAAGGGAACCGGGGCTTCTCTGTTCAAAACTCAGTGCCCACAATATCCCCCAACCTCCCACAGTGCTGCCCAGAGCCCTGCAGTGACCTCACAAATGCGCTTCTGGAAGAATGGTCAAACATTCCCATAGACACACTCCTAAACCTTGTGGACAGCCTTCCCAGAAGAGTTGAAGCTGTTATAGCTGCAAAGGGTGGACCAACCCAATATTGAACCCTACGGACTAAGACTGGGATGCCATTAAAGTTCATGTTCATGTGTAAAAGCGTCCCAATACTTTTGACAATATAATGTACCTACGATAGGCCCCACCTTGCCAGGGTAGAAAGATGAATGAAAACTCCAAAAATTGTCAATGTATGGCTGGCATAATTGCAATAAAACAAGGTATAAACTCACAGGTGGCCACCATCATGATGGCGATTATTCTGGTGAAGTTCCCACTAACCGCCTGTACAGTGACATCGTATCCTGTCCCTGGTGGCAAAGCTGAGAAAGTCGCTGTGGGAGATGTTACTCGTTGAGATACATTTCCAAGAAAAACAACATAGTAGTCAACGTTTCCCAGTGCTGGTGTCCATGCGATGACAAGCTGGTCAGTACCACTGCTCACCATGGGAAGGGATGTTGATGAAGATCCTAGAGAATACATATCAGTTAATAAATCATGATGGACAATTCAAGTGCATTTAATAAATCAAAGGGGAAACAAAAACACAAACATTAGCAAAGTGAAATCAGATCTCAGATGAGTAAAATTGGATTAGCAAATAGTGAACTTTAGTGTAATTTTCAGTAAAAATTACACTGAAGTTCATTTTAGAAAACGCAGTGGGGGGAGTTTTAGGCTAGGTTCACATCTATGCAGGTTGCGGTTGATACGTTTTTGACACTGCTCCTCCAATGATCTCAACTAGCTTCCTCTACTTTATTAGGGGGGTTTAGGGGCGGTCCCTAGACCTATCTGGGCCTACTACCAAGTACCCTAATGCTGATTAGTGTCACAAATGACACCAGTACAGTGATGAAAGAAGGGGGAAGGGGAAGCATTTCATTCGTCGAGAACCGATCAGCAGGTCCAGGCCGGAAATCATTGGCCTGGGCCTTGAGACTGATCGGTTCTGAAACTAATCCGATCGTTGCGGCAGCCTTTCGCCCACCCCTGCCATTCTGGCGCAGTAAAACTGCGGCGGCTGGTCGGGAACCGGTTAAAACATTTTTTTCTCCAGGCGGAACACCACTTTAAGTTAATAATTTAGTGTCATCATACTTGTTATGTTAGAATGATTCGTTTTTGGATTTTGTTTCGTATGTTTGGATTGGTTTAGTATATTCGTTATTTTCAAATCGATTAGAAATTCGCATTTAGAAATTAGAAAGTTGAAATTTTAATTTCAGAAGGTTGTTATATTCGTTCTATTTTATTTTATCCTTTTCTAATCTATTCTATTTTTTTATATTCTATTCTGTTCTATTCTATTCTTTTATATTATTTTATATTCTATTAGTTTATGTTCTATTCTATTTTATTCTATTCTTTCCTATTCTTTTCAGTTTTATTCTATTATTTTCTATTCTATTCTGCTTTATTCTATTCTTTTATTTTCTATTCTATTCTGTTCTATCCTTTTTTCTTCTGTTTTATTCTATTCTTTTCAATTCTGTAAAGTAGCTTAAGTAGGAATCATCACCTTATTTTACTTTTATACCTTACTGTATTTAATGCAATATTTTTCCATTTCGAATTCAAATTCATTTTTTAATTTGAATTAATTTTCTAATTTGGATAATTAGTTTCATTATAATTTATTTCAGATTTATTTGAATTGGTTTCTATTGTGTTTCAGATATTTGGATGCATCCGAGTCTCCAGAATAAAGAAAATTTGGTCCAAATTTCGATTCGTAACGAAACAAAACTGTCTAACTAGAAGTAGTAGTTGGAGGGTTGGAAGTAGGGGAAGTCGAGGTAAAAAAGGTCGGCAGCAGGAGAAGCAGTGGTCAAAAAACGGAAAGTCAGAGAAGTAGTGGTAGGAGAGTTGGAAGTAGAAGGGGTAATATTAAAAGCACATGGAACAAGCACATGGTAGTATTAAAAGCAATCACACATGTCTGGATTGGACTTTGGTGGCACAATCAGCCATTTCACCACAGCGCCCTCCTATAAATGGGTCTCATTACTGTATGGAATCTACATACTACAGAACACATCACCCCTATGTTACAAACAAGAGGAGAGGAGGGAGGTGCTCTAGAGTTCTACCACACTTTCTGTCCTTGGGTGACAACGCTGCTTCTCCATAGATACAGTACAGCTAGTAAATGTTGTCACTCTAGAACAAGAAGTGTAGGTGTTCCTGGCAGGATCACAAAGTAAAAGTAAAATTCGGGCAATCTGAAATATATTTCATTTTTGTTCTTGGGTTTCAATATGCTTTAATTTTAATGAATATACCATAAAATGAGTTAAAAGGAAAAAAACTGAAGAGGAGACATTATTTCAAGAATAGAGCCTCGAGTACTGATATCCATTGGTACTCACCTGTAAAATTCTTGTACATAGTAGTATTGATAGGAGAACTGGTGGTAGTGGGATAAGTAGTGTTAGGAGTTCTGGTGGTAGTGGGATAAGTAGTGTTAGGAGTTCTGGTGGTAGTGGGATACGTAGTGTTAGGAGTTCTGGTGGTAGTGGGATAAGTAGTGTTAGGAGTTCTGGTGGTAGTGGGATAAGTAGTGCTGGGAATACTGGTGTTAGTGGGATAAGTAGTGGTAGGAGTACTGGAAGTTAGTTGACTAGTACTGGTATGAGAGTTGGAATCTGGAGAAGTATTGGTAGAAAGGTCTTGAGCAGGAGTTGCTGTGGTAAAAGAGCTGGAAGCAGAAGTAGTGCTTGGAGGGTTAGACCTAGGGGGAGTCGTGGTAAATAGGTCGGAAGTAGGAGGAGCTGTGGTAAAAAATCTGGAAGTAGGAGAAGTAGAGGTTGGAGAGTCAGACATAGGGGGAGCTGTGGTAAAAAGGTCGGAAGTAAGAGGAGCTGTGGTAAAAAAGTTGGAAGTAGGAGAAGTAGTGGTTGGAAGGTTGGAAGTAGGGGGAGTCGTGGTAAAAAGGTCAAAAGTAGGAAAAGCCGTGGTAAAAAATCTGGAAGTAGGAGAAGTAGTGGTTGGAGGGGCGGAAGTAGGGGGAGTCGTGGTAAAAAGGTCGGAAGTAGGAGGAGCTGTGGTAAAAAAGTTGGAAGTAGGAGAAGTAGTGGTTGGAGGGGCGGAAGTAGGGGGAGTTGTGGGAAAAACTTCTAAAATAGTAGGAGGAGCTATGGTAAAAAATATGGAAGTAGGAGAAGTAGTGGTTGGAGGGGCGGAAGTAGGGGGAGTTGTGGGAAAACCTTCTAAAATAATAGGAGGAGCTGTGGTAAAAAATATGGAAGTAGGAGAAGTAGTGGTTGGAGGGGCGGAAGTAGGGGGAGTTGTGGGAAAAACTTCAAAAGTAGGAGGAGCTGTGGTAAAAAATCTGGAAGTAGGAGAAGTAGTGGATGGAGGGGCGGAAGTAGGGGGAGTCGTGGGAAAAACTTCAAAAGTAGGAGGAGCTGTGGTAAAAAATCTGGAAGTAGGAGAAGTATTTGTTGGAGGGTCAGACGTAGGGGGAGTCGTGGTAAAAGGGTCGAAAGTAGGAGGACCTGTGTTAAAAATCTGGAAGTAGCAGAAGTAGTGGTTGGAGGGTCAGACGTAGGGGGAATCGTGGTATAAAGGTCGAAAGTAGGAGGAGCTGTGGTAAAAATGCTGGAAGCAGGAGAAGTAGTGGTTGCAGGGTCAGACGTAGGGGGAGTCATGGTAAAAATGTTGGAGGTAGGAGGTGCTGTGGTAAAAAAGCTTGAAGTAGAAGGGGTAGTATTAAAAGGGTTGGAAACAGGAGGAGTAATGGAAACAGAAGGTTCCGATTGACCTGCAAAAAAAAAAAATTATGCAAAAATTATTTTTTTAATTACATAATTTTATTCAAAACTTGTACAGAAAAAACCTTCTGCTTTAAACACTGACAAAGCCTTGACAAAAAAGGGTGTTTTTCATTCCTACAGAAAAACTTAGATATATACAGTAGATCCCTTCCATAGATACAGTACAGCTGGTAAATGTTGTCACTCTAGAACAAGAAGTGCAGGTGTTCCTGGCAGGATCACAAAGTAAAAGTAAAATTCGGGCAATCTGAAATATATTTAATTTTTGTTCTTGGGTTTCAATATGCTTAAACTTTAATGAATATACCATAAAATGAGTTCAAAGGAAAAAAAGCTGAAGAGGAGACATTATAAATAGATTTCAAGAATAGAGCCTCAAGTACTGATATCCATTGGTACTCACCTGTAAAATTCTTGTACATAGTAGTAGTGATAGGAGAAGGTAGTGGGATGTGTAGTGGTAGGAGTACTGGTGGTAGTGGGATAAGTAGTGGTAGGAGAACTGGTGGTAGTGGTATAAGTAGTGGTAGGAGAACTGGTGGTAGTGGGATTAGTAGTGGTAGGAGTACTGGTGGTAGTGGGATATGTAGTGGTGGGAGAACTGGTGGTAGTGGTATAAGTAGTGGTAGGAGAACTGGTGGTAGTGGGATAAATAGTGGTAGGAGTACTGGAAGTTAGTTGATTTTCCAGATTCCAGATCCAGATTTTTTCCCACATTAAAAAGTTCTTTTTAATGATTTCAGCTCCGACACACAGTCTCTTTCTTGAATGCTTTATTTGAAAAAGATTCTTGCAATAGAGGGATGGAGGGTTTAGGGGGAATTCAGGTACCTTGAAATTGCAGATCAGGAACACTCTCTTTGATCCAGAGGACAACAGCTCCATAACTGGATTTAGCAACCACTGGACAGACCTCTCTCACTGACCTAGCAGCCGATGTGATGTTTGGTCATAGTCTCTGCCACAGACTTTAAGATTCGGTGTAACTGTTACACAATCCTCTGCCACAGGATTGGGTAATTAGCGACTTGTTGCAATATCAAAGGCTTGATCACACAATACCAGTTCCCTTCTTCCGAACTTACGGTATTGTGTGGTGTGCGACCCGGGATGCATCCTCCAACTGAGCCTCCAGGCTCTTCTAGAGGCACCGGCCTTATTGCGCAGGCTTCTCCTGAAAGGATTCTCCAGTCGCTTGGCTTCTTCTTCAGGCAAGACAGCACAGGACCATCCCTGGATTGGTAGGCCTCGCAAGACTTTTGGGGCCTACCTTCAGTAACAACGCCTCGGGCCAGCCGGCCCCGAGACAATTTGATGGCAGCGATACACCTTAGGCCAGGAGGGCCATCAGGTCAGAAGATCCCCCTGTGTCACGGGGTCTGTCCCTTAAGTACCCCCTCCCAGAATGCACAGCAGGCACGCCACACCCACTGACTGTTTCCGGGCAAAGAGGCGCTCAAAACACCTAGCTTGTTGTAATTTCCAATCTTAGCCTGATTAATAGGGCGCCAACCCCAGGCCAAAGGGAAAACCACACAACCAGCCAAGCTGAGACAGAGCCAGAAATTACAATAATTGTAATCTAAGCTAATTACAGCTGCAGACAACTAAATTTATACTTCTAGCATCTGTATTGAAAATACCAGCGCTACATACTCCCCCCTACTGCATTAGACGATGTCCTCATCGTCTGAAAAAGAAAAAGGAAAAAACTCTCAATCCTGAGAGCCAAGTACCTGAATTCAAATTTGGATAAGGAAGGGAAGGAGAAGGGTAAAACGATAACAACTATATTTTTAACAATAATACACACAAAAGAAATTACAGTAAACACAGTTCCCCAGATCTGACTCTCTATCTAAACCACCCACTCTCCAGCAGCTTGACAGAAGATCCAGTTGAACCTGAAACAAAACACACATATCAATGTATCACAAAGGAAGCAGAGCTCCATCTCCTAGACCTAGAAGATGAACCTCTCTTTCCCAGACATTTTCTCTTCTCTTTTTTTCTTCAAAGATCTGATTGTAGTTGAGCAAACTCCTACCACCTAGTGGCCGAAACTATCACAACAAGTCCTTGATGCAAATGTTATAGCAGGTAGAATATCTTGACTCACAGATGACATTTAGCTAACGCTACCTAACTGTAATTCCCACAGTCTTTTAGCATAAAAATCCTTCTTTTTTTTTTTTTTTCAAAAAACCAGCATCAGTGGAGCAGTCACTGTGGCAAATCACCAATAAAAGCGAGGATCGGGCAATGTTAAAGCTTTTCCTTGTGCATCCACGGTGCTGATAAAGTATAAAACATTGTCCTTGCCTGGCCTGCAAATGACCACTTTATCCATGTGAATGTGTCTCCCATAGCTCCAATGCAGAAGACATCCATGAAAACGGTCATCCATGTCTGAAGAACAACCTGGTTTTCTGAAAGGCTTCGGTACTTTTAGATAGTCCCAAACATCTTCTTAGTACCAGCTCTCTCTCTGTTTTCCTCGATCTCCCTCATGATCTCTCTGGAAACATAGGGGAATTCTAATCCAAACTCAGTGGCTACTCGTTTGTTCAGCAACCGTTGCGATCGGACAAGCCTCGGCAGAGATCGAGTGCTTCCCAACCCAGGAGGTACACAGGAAACTGGCGATTTGTGCACCATACTCACGGGCAGTTTCTTTGGCCCAGGCAAACTAATATTTTCAGTGACAGTCTCATTAACAATTGCAGGGGTTTCCACTCTGGGTGATGTACTCCCCGAGTCCATTGTTATCCAATCAGATAAGTTAAGGGCTGAAGCAACATCATCAACATTTGCCCATAGCATCTCCTGAGACATGGTTTCAAACAGGTCATCGTCTCAGGAGACTTTCAACAGAGAGTCTATTTCAGAGTCCCGTAACTCCTCTGCGGGCACATATTTGCAAACAGTCCCTTTATGTACATTCCCCTGAGATCTCTTACCCGTTCCTGTCGTGGATTCCTCAGGGATAACTTCTTTCTCTGTATCTGGTTCAGGTGGTCTCTGGGGTAGGCCTTGTCCACGGCCACGGGAGGCCTTTACATATCCCACCTTCTTTTGAACAGGTGCAGCAAAGTGGGTAGTTGTGGAGGTGACAGCGGTAGTAGTGTCCACTGTTAGTTCTCGGATATCAGTAACAGCGCCATCCCCCTCAGGAAAGCTTAAGGTAGCAGATTTAGAGAAGATAGGCCCAGCCATAGGAGCAAACGTAGCGGTCTCCTCTATGGCGATGTCCATGGCCCAGTCCATCCGGTAGGCATGGGGCGGTATGGTGGACTGTTCTATGGCAAACATGTACTCCCCGCAATGTAGGCATCGAACAAATGGTCGGGGACTTGCAACCAGTCCTTCACACCTGTTGCATAACATACCCAAGGCCTCGACATCTCCCGTCGTGTAGAGTATGAAATGCCCATGCGGCTTCAGGCGAATACCAGTGTACGTCAGCAACGTTCCAGGCAGCCTAAACTTGCAGTGGTACCCCCAGGGAACATTCTGAGTCCCATAGCAGACTGCATTCCTGGCATTCGGAACATGTCTTGTAACAACCAGATCTTCTCTCTGAAAGTTCAGACACACACATGTGGTGTCTACGCAGCAAGTAAACAGGGGACTCCTCCCACTGATTCTTCTGGTCACGTAGCTCCCGGGCTCTTTTAGCTCCGCCCACAGCTCACACAGCCAGGTAGTAACCTTGCAATTAACCCCTTTTTAGAACAATGACACAGTCCAGAACCCTCTATTGCATAAGTTCCCAGTGAACAGTTTCCTTTAGCTGCGAGAGGTAACGGTAAATCCCGGACTCGAGCCCCCACATGGTGCACTTACCCCTGAAGGAGCTGTTGGTATTTGATTGGGTCTGTACTGATTAATCACACCCCCGGTAACTAAACTCAATCCCCTTGACACAGCTGTAGTATAGTGTTGGTGTGAAACGAGCAACAGAGAGTGACCCCACAGTGTACAATATAGCAATAGTGTACTTTTACTTTTACCTTTGTCTGGTTACCTATTACTCCACCTGTGGTAAAAAAAAAACAACACTGCACACCAATTGCGATTAATCATATTGTGTCTTTTACTGAACTGGTATAAAGCAATAATTACAATAACTATACTGTCGCACAACCGTAATGCGGCAGCACAGTGAGTATCCAGCATGCTGTAATCAACACAATAGTGCAAAGGTATCCGTACCACGCAATACAATTACTAGGGAGCTCTCCCTACTTGAGAATACAGTTGCGTTCTTAAATGACTAAATGCGAGGCCTTGCAATAACGGACGTAGTCTTTAATCTTCTGTCTTCTGCTAGCTATTGTGTTGAGGTAATTGTAATCCAAAAGGGTTTAACAAGCAAAGAATGATGCAAAGTAAATGTTGAAATAGGTTTTGTGATGAAACACACGTATATCTAACTCCGGCATAGCAGCTTCTAATCCACAAAGTGTAAAATCTCCATGGTGCAAAGGCTTGAGACCTGTTTGAACTCAGTCTAACGTGATAGAATAAGTTCTGAGGGACTACAGGTCCCAACAAGCTGTGATATGAAACTACGTGTGTAAAAAGTGCGTCAAGAATTATGGGCGGCAGCCCTCTCACCAAACCAGGCCTGGAAAAATGGGAACCCTCCGCTCCAGTTATCTCAATCCTGCTTTAAGCCAGCTCCGTCACGCTGCTCCTCTCTCGCAAGATGACCCGGACCCTCCGATGGCTCCGTCAAACGTCTCTGGATCCTCCCTGATTCAGTGCCACAACTTACTCGGCACACAGATATCGAACAGAGTCGTCGATTGTTCCGCTCCACAGAACCTAAAGGCCGTGATCTCTGGAAGGCCTTCCCACAGATCCTTGCAGGCAGGCCACGCATGAGACGAGAGCGAAAAATTGGCCGCGTGTGTCCTTTTATAACTTACCCAGCATGCAGTTCAGTACTAAGTGTTCATGGGTAGGTTGATTAGCCTTGTGAGTAGATAAGTCCCTTAGAATGTAATAGGTGCAGGAACTCCCCTTTTCCGAGTCACCCCTTTTCCCCACCCCTACCCACCTCTGAGCACCGTCCCTTGGTTCCATCCCCTACCCACCTCCCAGTACCGTCCCTTTTAGACAATACAGAACCAAGTATCATTTTGTGGTGCTAAGTAATGTGTATGGAATTTGGTAATATATCAAGAAAAGCAGTACAACAGATCCCCTTCAGCCAGCAACAATAGATCCAACAATGTACCACCCACAACAAACCCCCCCCCCAGCAACAATGGACTCCCGCCAGTATCAACAGATCTCCGCACAGCCAGCATTAATAGACTCTCTGGCAGCCATCAACAATAGACCCCTCCCCCAGCAGTAGATCTCCTTCAGCAACAAATGACCCCCCAGCAACATAAAACCCACCCCTAGCAACAACGGGTCCCCCACCAGCAACAATAGACCTCCTCAGCAACAATAGACCCCCCTGCAAAAATAGATCCCCTCCAGCTAGAATAGATCCCCCAGCAGTGAGCATCAATACCCTGCAGCACACCCCAGCACCCCTTGCCACGTACATACAGTAAGTCCAGGAGGTGCCGGAACTGAGTTCCCGCTGAAAAAAAGCCCTGATAATAATAATAATAATAATAATGATTATGAACTGTTTTCCTAGAGTCCAGCTCTAATACTAGCTAGACACTTTTGTATCTAATATACTCAAAGTATATTTATAAATGTAAAGGTTTAGAGTTTTCATTGCAGTTGATGTCCATTTGAGTAGGCTCACCTTCATGTCCTCCTGCCTATCTAGGAGATAGCACATGAGGTAAGGTCGAATGTCCCTGATGTGGACACACAAGACAGTCCAACTTGTTCAAACCCGATCCTCACCCTTCCCCATTCCAATGCTCACAATGAAACATGAAGGGAACTCCCCCCACCAGACAGCAGTAAAATCTAATGGGATTAGGAAGTATCACTCCACCTATAAAAGTCCAGAATTATATTTTATTTAAGATTGCCATACCTTAACCACTTAAGGACCAGGCCTCTTTTTTTTTAGATGTGTTGTTTACAAGTTAAAAACAGTTTTTTTTGCTAGAAAATTACTTAGAACCCCCAAACATTATACATTTTTTTTATAACACTCTAGAGAATAAAATGGCAATAACTTCTGTCACATCGTATTTGCGCAGCGGTCTTACAAGCGCATTTTTAAAATTAAAATACACTTTTTTGAATTAAAAAATAAGACAACCGTAAAGTTAGCCCATTTTTTTTTTATATATTGTGAAAGATAATTTTACGCCTTATAAATTGATACCCAACATGTCACGCTTCAAAATTGCGCCCGCTCGTGGAATGGCGACAAACTTTTACCCTTAAAAATCTCCATAGGCGACATTTAAAAAATTCTACAGGTTGCATGTTTTGCGTGACCTCACATGTGTGGTTTGAACAGCGTTTTCATATGCGGGCGCTACTCACGTATGCGTTCGCTTCTGCACGCGAGGTTGGCGGGACGGGGCGCATTTAAAAATGTTTTTCTTATTTATTTTACCTTTTATTTTTATTTTTACACTGTTTTAAAAAAGAAAAAAAAATTGTTATTTTTATTCCTTTTATTCCTTTATTATGTAAACATCCCTTGTAATAGAAAAAAAAAACATGACAGGACCTCTTAAATATCAAAAAGACCTCAGATCTCATATTTAGACTAAAATGCAATAAAAAAAAAAAGTCATTTAAAAAAATGGAAAAAAAAATGGCGCTTTAAGAGCTATGGGCAGAAGTGACATTTTGACGTCGCTTCCGCCCCGCAGTGTCATGGAGACGGGTGGGGGCCATCTTCCCCTCGCTCGTCTCCATGCACAGCCACGGGAAGGATCTGATTGCCTCCGCCGCTGCCGACGGCTCCGGTAAGCAGGCGGAGGGTGCCAGATCGCGGCGGGAGAGGATGGGGGCCCTCTCCCGCCGCCGATAAAAGTGATCTTGCGGCGAATCCGCCTCAGAGACCACTTTTATCTTGTACCGGACCAGGGATACCGGGGTTATGGCAGCTAGCTGCTGCCATAACAACGATATCCGTCCTCAAAGTGAGGACGTACATCGGCGTGCGGCGGTCCGGAAGTGGTTTTAACCAAGAAATAAAGGAAGTCCAGAACATTAGTTACTGATAATTGTCAGGGGCTTTAATCTCCTGGTTGCTATCAACTATCAGCACCGTTTGCTTTGCTCTTCTAATATTTCTTGGTCCCGATTTCTGATTTTTGACCCTGTTCAGCCTTGAAGAAGGGGGATTCGTACAACCCTCAAAATGTTTCGGTTCTTCTTTGGCAATCTTAAAAAAAAATACAATTCTACGACTTTTATATGTGCAGTGGCGCTTCTTTTTCCTTATTCTATGTGTACTTTTTCCACCTACGGAATGGGGGACAAATAAAGCTGCCAGTTGACTCAAATATACCTTTTAACACATGTTGGGTAATCTAGCGCTCTTTACTACCTGAAGAATTATAGAGCTGTAAAATATTAACATTTTTTTTTTTTTGTCGTCTGTTCCTTTGTATACAAAGTTTACATAGAGGAGAATTAGTCACAGTTACAGTTATGTGTCAAAACATGTTGACATAACATGTAGTCACTAACTCTTACGTATTTTACCAGAACATATATTACATATATTATACGGAAAGTCCCAGTTAACCACTTCAGCCCCGGAAGGTTTCACCCCCTTCCTGACCAGGCCATTTTTTTTTTTTGCGATACGGCACTGCGTTTCTTTAACTGACATTTGCGCGTTCATGCGACGCTGCACCTAAACACAATTTATGTCCTTTTTTTCTCACAAATAGAGCTTTCTTTTGGTGGGATTTGATCACCTCTGCGTTTTTTATTTTTTGCGCTATCAACAAAAAAAAAAAGACCGACAATTTTGAAAAAAACCAAAAAACAATATTTTTTACTTTCTACTTTAAAACGTTTCCAATTAAAAAAAAATAATTTTAGGCCACTACATTTTCTTCTACGAATTTTTGGAAAAAAAAATCCTAAAAAGTGTATATGGATTGGATTGCACAAAAGTTATCGCGTCTACAAACTATGGGATATATTTATAGCATTTTTATTTTTATTATTACTAGTAATGGCGGCGATAAGCGATTTTTAGCAGGACCGCGACATTGCGGCGGACAAATTGGACCTTAAAGCGGTCTTCCAGCCAAAATCATTATTTTTTTTAAAAGTCAGCAGCTGCAAACACTGTAGCTCCTGACTTTTAATAAGGACACTTACCTGTCCAGGGAGCCCGTGATGTCGCCCCCCCCCCCCCCCGAGGCCGATCCGTCCATTGGATCGGGTGCAGTCGCCGCCATTCCAACTAAGGGAAGCAAGGCTCCATTGCCGGTTTCCGACTGCGCACGCGGCGCTTTGTGAATGGCCAACTTGTACTCTAAGTACGAGAGAGAGAGAGAGAGAGAGAGAGAGAGAGAGAGAGAGAGAGAGAGAGAGAGAGAGAGAGAGAGAGAGAGAGAGAGAGAGAGAGAGAGAGAGAGAGAGAGAGAGAGAGGAAAAAAACAGGAAAAAAAGAAAACAAATGGGCAGCATGGTGGCTTAGTGGTTAACACTTCCATCTGGCAGCACTGGGATCATTGGTTCAAATCCCAACCATGACACTACCTACCTAGTGGGTTTCCTCCGGGTACTCTGGTTTCCTCCCACACTCCAAAGACATGCTGGTAGGTTAATTGGCTCCTGTCTAATTTGGCCCTAGTATGTATGAATGAGCTAGGGGCCTTAGATTGTAAGCTCCTTGGAGCCAGGGGCTGATGTCAATGTACGATTTATATGTAAACAGCTGTGTAAATGGTGGTGCTATATAACTATCTGTAATAAATAAAAGAAAGGGGAAGTCTCCTGGGTGGCAAGTCAATCAACCCATCTCCATGCAACTTTTCGAGAGTTTCCAACAGTGTTTACAGGAAGGCTTACAGTTTAGGGGAGGTTGAAAATTCGACCCAGGTGCACCAAAACACCATGAATTTAGTGTGGCTTTCATGAAGACGGGCAATCAATTCTTCCAGTCTCATGACTTTATTTATTTCTTCTACCCATTCTCTGACTGAAGGAGGGGTGGTCAATTTCCAATGCCTGGGAATCGGCGTGCGCCGTGTGAGCTGCTGACTAAAGGAAGTGAAAAACAGACCCTTTTGATCTTTTAAATTGACCCTGGAAAATGGACAGGTGGGTGACCTTTCGGGTTTCAGGCCAGGTGTTGCCTGTGATGAGATGGCAGAGCTGGAAGATGGAATGCCAGAAGGGTTAAATGTAGGGACAAATCCACCATAGGTGGAGGAGGGTGCCATTTGGGGCATCACATCACAAAGAACCACTCAGAAATGGATGGAATAATTGTTTTCAGCAAGGCCGGACTTCTATGTCGCCATGTTAAAAGTTTAAAGTTCCTCTCTTGAGTTTGGGAGACTATGCTAGATTTAAAAGTGAAAAGGAAGGCTTTATCCCAATCTGCATCTGGAATGGTGTGGCCCAATTTTCTCCATCGGTCTTGGGTGTAAAATCGATGGCTTGGACAGCCAACTGAAGAGAGGATATTATAAAGCTGAGATAAAGCATGTTGGCAGTCTGAATCTTATAAACCTATGGCCTCAAATGGTTTTAGGTCTCTACATAATTGCCCATGTCCTGCACATTAGTGACAAAATGACATTAGGTAGTAGAGTCATTTTCCTTAGGTGGAGTAAGGATTTTTCGGGGGGGGGGGGGGGGGTTGGTTTATCCCTGAGTAGGGGGGATTGAAGTTTTCCCAGCATAGGAAACTTGTGCAGTGCATTCCCAGATGTAATGCTGGGTTCCCAAGAATCGGTGTGAGTGGGCCAATATGAAGAGATGCTACAACTCTTAATTATGGATTCCCACGCAAGTAGCATGACATCCCTACACTGATTTCCTGGATCTGCACATCTGCTGTGCCCATCATACCTTAAGTGGCTTCCTGGTTCCATCCACCATCCCTGTGTTGAGTTCTTGGGTCTGCGCACCTGTTGTACCCAATATGAGGGGTTCTCACGCACCCCATGCAACCCCGAGTTACCACCCCTACGCACCTGATGTGCCCATTATGAAGGGCTTCCACTATCTCTGCTGGATTTTTACTTATTTTATATTATGGAGAGTATAACTGGGACAAACAAAGGTGCGCAGGAACACCCAAAACTCCCAAGTGGATAGGAACAGAGTCAGGAATTAGCCAGAGTAAGGATTCTACGATGTTGGTGTGTTCAAGAAATGTCAGGGCCAGGCTTGGCCCAACAGACAGCACCAATAACTTATAACTTCGGAGAGGTATGAACATTTAAAGAAACAAGTTGAATGTTGTATATGTAAAGGTACTACTGTACTCAACAGTCCATGAACCAGTTGTCAATACAAAAAGGGTTGATTGTCCTTTTGGACCTGAGCTTGAGAGAGTCATGATGTCTCCATCCCATTTACACAATTCTTCTGTATAATTAAAGGGGTGTCCACAGAGAAAGAAAGAAACATACTGTAGAAGAACAATTTACATTACCCCCCCCCAGATTCTAGTAATACTTCAGGCCCTAACCCACCAGTCCTTTATGGTAAACTATGATCCTGTCTCCAGCAATAAGCACTGCTAAAATGGACAATAAACAAGTACAATAAGCATTATAGTCTGTTATGATCAAAGGAGGGATTGTAAGGAGTTGTTAGAGTACTGCTTTAAGAGCCCTTTCACACTGGGGCAGGGGCGGCGTCGGTGGTAAAACGCAGCTATTATTAGCGGCGCTTTACCGTCGGTATGCGGCCGCTAGCGGGGCGGTTTTACCCCCCGCTAGCAGCCGAGAAAGGGTTAATTACCACCGCAAAGCGCCTCTGCAGCGGCGCTTTGCCGGCGGTATAGCCGCGCCATCCCATTGATTTCAATGGGCAGGAGTGGTAAAGGAGCGGTATACACACCGCTCCTTCACTGCTCCGAAGATGCTGCTGGCAGGACTTTTTTTACCGTCCTGCCAGCGCATCGCTCCAGTGTGAAAGCTCTCGGGGCTTTTTACACTGGATACACAGCAGCGGCACTTTCGGGTCGGTTTGCAGGTGCTATTATTAGCGCAATAGCGCCTGCAAACCGCCCCAGTGTGAAAGGGCTCTTAGACATTATAATATGTTATATATATGAAGGACTGTATTTTGCTCTGATATGCAGAAAATTAGAAATGTAGGTTGCGTGCCAAAGCTAGATGCAAGGATGTGAGCTATGTGCTGAGGCAGGATATACGTGTGGTCAGTTGGACATTTGATGGTAGACAATAGATAACAAGTTAGAGGTTGTATGCCTATATTACTGGCAGGCCACCTAACATACGTGGTTTTATATGTATATTTAGATATCGCCTGAGAGTTGCCTCCAGGCAAGATATGTTATCTATGAAGCTTAAGTTATATAATGTATAACGTTTTTGCTTCAATCTTATTGGCTGATACGAGGGAGGGTTCTCTCGCTGTAAGTGTATAAGAAATATGCAAACCCAATAAACCATTGTAATCTTGATTCACCATCCCTGTGTGTATGGAGTCTTGATTACCCGATCGATCAGAGAGTTCTATCCATACAGAAGTAAGAATAAAAAAATAAAAAATAAAACCACAATGATGTAGCAAGTTACCTTGAGATTTCACCTGCAAAAAAGAAAAAAGAAAAAAAGAATTAGTGTAATATTAGTTGTAACAAATCATAATCATATAATGAAATATTATTAGAATAGTTTCAGTGTTCTTAAAAAAAAAAAGATTGCCACAACTCGTTATTAGTAAGGATTTACACATTAGTATATATTTGTCATGTCCATTACATAGTTAGTCAGGTTGAAAAAAGACACAAGTCCATCTAGTTCAACCATAAAAATAAATAAATAAATAAATCTCTTAGGAACCTTAAGTGCAGCAGAATTTTTTTTGTAACCTTGTCCAGATCTGTGCCTTGCCACAATTCTGTCTCCGAGCTCTTCAGGCAGTTCCTTTGACCTCATGATTCTCATTTGCTCTGACATGCACTGTGAGCTGTAAGGTCTTATATAGACAGGTGTGTGCCTTTCCTAATCAAGTCCAATCAGTATAATCAAACACAGCTGGACTCAAATGAAGGTGTAGAACCATATCAAGGATGATCAGAAGAAATGAACAGCACCTGAGTTAAATATATGAGTGTCACAGCAAAGGGTCTGAATACTTAGGACCATGTGATATTTCAGTTTTTCTTTTTTAATAAATCTGCAAAAATGTCAACAATTCTGTGTTTTTTCTGTCAATATGGGGTGCTGTGTGTACATTAATGAGGAAAAAAATGAACTTAAATGATTTTAGCAAATGGCTGCATTATAACAAAGAATGAAAAATTTACGGGGGTCTGAATACTTTCTGCCCCAACTGTATATTATGTATATTTAGGAAAGAATCCAAGCCTTTCTTAAAGCAATCTACTGAGCTGGCCAGAATCACCTCTGGAGGAAGTCTATTCCACATTTTCACAGCTCTTATGCCCCGTACACACGGGCGGAATGTCCGACAGAAAAAGTCAGACGGAAGCTTTTCATCGTCTATTTCGATCGTGTGTGGGCCTCATTGGACTTTTTTTTCCGAAAATTCTGACGGACCTAGAAATGGAACATGTTCTAAATATTTCCGACTGAACCAATTCCTATCGGGAAACCCGCTCGTCTGTATGCTATTCCGGCGGACCGAAAACGATGCATGCTCTGAAGCAAGTACGAGACGGAAGCTATTGGCTACTGGCTATTGAACTTCCTTTTTCTAGTCCCGTCGTACGTCACCGCGTTCTGGATGGTCGGACATTGGTGTGACCGTGTGTAGGCAAGACCGCTTGAGCGGAATTCCGTCGGAGTTCCGTCGAATAAACCTTCAGAGTTTATTCCGACGGCAAAACCGGTCATGGGTACAGGGCTTTACTGTGAAGAATCCTTTCCGTATTTGGAGATAAAATCTCTTTTCCTCTAGATGTAAAGAGTGCCCCCTTGTCCTCTGTGATGACCTTAAAGTGAGTAACTCAACACCAAATTCACTATATGGACCCCTTATATATTTGTACACGGTGATCATATCCCCCCTTAATCTTCTCTTCTCAAGAGAATAAATTCAGTTCCTCTAATCTTTCCTCATAGCTGAGCTCCTCCATGCCTCTTATCAGTTTGGTTGCCCTTTTCTGCAATTTCTCCAGTTCCCCGATATGTATACGTATACTGTATATACAGTATATTCACACACTTAGGTACACTGCACTGTTTGGATAATATTATTTCATACAGGGGCAATCGAGAACACTTTTGGTGTCAGCAGCAATATTTCGTACACAGTGGTGGCCCGTCCATAGCGCCACCCCCCCTCCCGTGTAGTTACAAAAAAATAAAAATAAAAAAAAATAAAAATGTTATAAAACTGACACTTTAAGAAAAAAAAAGTCCTTTAACATAGTGCACTGTGCTCGAGCGCCGGACACAGTGCACTATGGGAAGCGCCACGTCAATGCAATCACGAGATTGCAGACGCGGCGCTTCATTTGCGGGCGTTTATCCCACCTTGGAACGCTTTCCAAAGTGCTGAGTAGCTTCTGCCCGGTGCTACGCTATTACTATGGCCGGGCGGTCTGATTGACATCTGAGGTTTGATGTCACTTCCTGTTTTCTCTCTACCATTGCGCCCGGGACAGAGAAAACAGGAAGTATGAAGAGCGGACCTCTCTATCGCTTCTGGAAGGAGACACCGTGCGAGAGGAGAAGACAACACAGTCAGCAAGGTAAGTGCCGCTGCTGTGCTCCGGGGGGGGGGATCTGTATCATTTTTTAAACCTGCTGGAGTTTTTGTGGTTTTCTTTCTCTGAGATACATTTTGGCATGGGTTTCTCTCTGAGCGCTTGAGCCCGCCCCTGCCTGTGTTGCAAAACATTGGGAGCGAACACATAGGGGTTGATTTACTAAAGGCAAAAAAAACTGTGCACTTTGTAGAGTGCAGTTGCCCTCTGCAAGTGCAATTGCTCCAGAGCTTAGTAAATGAGGTAAGGTTTCACTTTGCAAAGAGTACCCAATCCCGAGCAAGGAAAATTAAAAAAACTGCATTTTTGCTTGCACATGATTGGATGATAGAAGTCAGCAGAGCTTCTGCTCATTTACCAAGCTCTGGAGCAACTGCTCTTGAAGAGGGCAACTGCACTTTGCAAAGTGCACAGTCTTTTCCCTTTAGTAAATCAACCCCATAGAGAGAACTCTGCTGGTATGATCTGCAGCTGCACACTAACTTTGCTCTCCCTCCAGCACTAACTTTGGGCATAACAGCAAGTAGAAGAGCCGTGCCAGTGAGTACACTTGCTATCACATGGATCCAGCCTGTCTCTGACAAAACTCTAGCCAGGGGCATCAGAAGGGGGTGGCTAGAGGTGGCTGAAGCCCCGAATGTGACCCTGAAAAGCCCAGAGTCACGGCAATTTATTTTAAAATTATTAGCCCCGAGTCCCCCATGAAAGTGCTGCGCCGCACTGTGCATGAGCGAGCATGAGCGGCGGGACGTGGGTGTGACGTCATGATAGGCAGCACGCACCGTGATGATGCATCATGCGCAGCCGGCCCCTACCTTTATGAAGCAGCGGCCGGCAGGAGACAACGCGCACGCTAACATCGTATTCGTCACAGGCGGCGGCAGACTCGAGGTCGGAGAAGGTCCCGGAGACGGAGAGTGATATACCACACTGTCCGCTCACCGCCCGCTGCGCCCGGACTCAGGAGGACCAGCGTGCAACCGGGCCAGGGCAGGCAAAGCAAGGTGACATTGACCTGACTGAGTGCTGACAGACTGAGCTGAGGAGCGGAGGTGAGGCGAGGCGAGGGCTGCGAGTCAAGGCAGCCAGTGGCACTGCCTGGCACTTAGTCTGCAGCCCAGGCCTACGCGTAGTGGGCCACGTGGCGCCACGCACTTCAATTGAAGTTTGAAGTTGAGGACACCAGAAGGGCAGAACAGTGAGAACTGAATGCGGGAGTTGCACTCTCACTGACTAAAACAGAATGTTGGTTTTCTCTAATGCCGCGTACACACGACCGGACCTTACGGCATACTTGGTCCGGCGGCCGGAGTCCGTCGGACAATTCGATTGTGTGTGGGCTCCAGCGGACTTTTTTCCCCCAAAAGTTTGACGGACCTAGAAATGAAACATGTTTCAAATGTTTCCGACAGACTCGAGTCCGGTCGAAAAGTCCGCTCATCTGTATGCTAGTCCGACGGACAAAAACCGACGCTAGGGCAGCTACTGGCTGCTGGCTATGAACTTCCTTATTTTAGTCCGGTCGTACGTCATCACGTACAAATCCGTCGGACTTTGGTTGATCGTGTGTAGGCAAGTCTGTTCATTTGGAAAGTCCGTCGTAAAGTCCACCGTACAAAGTCTGCCGTAAAGTCCGCTCGTGTGTACGCGGCATAAGTCTTTATAGTCTGAAATAGATTAGAACATTACCTACTGACTACCTAGATTACCCTTACCTTACCCATTAAATATATATTCTTCAATAATTAGCATGGAGAAAATGCTGGCCTGGCCTGATGTCTGATCACATTGATTTTAAAACAGAATCCTACAATAGTCTAAATTAAAATCACAGACTGTGTTTATTATAATAATTTTGTAAAATAGAATGTTGGTTTTATCTAATGCCCTGTACACACGGTCGGACTTTCCGACGGAATATGTGCGATCGGAGCTTGTTGTCGGAAATTCCGACCGTGTGTGGGCTCCATCGGACTTTTTCCATCAGAATTTCCGACACACAAAGCTTGAGAGCAGGCTATAAAATTTTCCGACAACAAAATCCGTCCGTGTGTGGACAATTCCGACGCACAAAGTGCCATGCATGCTCAGAATAAATTAAGAGAAGAAAGCTATTGGCTACTCCCCCTTTAATAGTCCCAACATACGTGTTTTACGCCACCGCGTTCAGAACGATCGGACTTTCCGACAACTTTGTGTGACCGTCAGGGGCGTAACTACCACCATAGCGACCCATGCGGGCGCTATGGGGCCCACAGCCGAGTGGGGATATAAATAAAATCAATTGTGCTCGCGCTAAAAATGTGAATTGAAAAAAATATGAATATATATATAAACTGAGTAAAAAATATAAACTAATTGTGCAGAAATATTAAACCATAATTAGTATGCTAATAAAAACATACATGTAAAAATATATATATATAATGTGCAATCCTTATATATAAAATTCACAAAGTGCATCCACATAAAAGTGCAATCCTTATATAAAATGCTGAAAGTGCATCATGCATGAATATAGACCTAATTAATAAGTGCAAATCCTGTGACAATCAAGTGTCCAAACAAAATACGATCAGCAGATTCAAACTGAAACAAAGAAGTGCAAGAAAACAGTGTCCATGAATTAAGTGTTCATCAAGCTTCTCCTGAAAAGTGTCCAAATCACAAAAAGCTGGATGTGCTCTCCCGTGATCCCCCACTTGTGCTTGCGCTCACCTCTATTCGTGTGACACGGTAGTTAAACAGTGTCAAAACACGCATTGGGGCCACTCCTGGGCTCACTCAGGATGCAATGATGTATGTCCAATCCTCACAGGTAAAACATCATTCATAAAAGAGAAAAAGAAAGCTCCATGGTGTAATATAGTAAGGGATTTATTTAAAGTAAAAGAAGTTCCTCCAGGAGGGTACTCACAGTATGCAGGTGCTACAGAGCACCAAACTATACAGGTGTATTTCGTTTAGCAGCGGCTCGTATGGCGTGCGGTGTGGTGTATATTCCTCTCCTTCCCTGCTGACAGCTCCGTCCTACCCCTCCCCGATGCGTATTCGGCACAGGGATCACGTGCCTTCCTCTGGGGGATTCCGTCCGTGTGTGGGCAATTCCGACGCACAAAGTGCCACACATGCTCAGAATAAATTAAAAGAAGAAAGCTATTGGCTACTCCCCCTTTAATAGTCCCAACATACGTGTTTTACGTCACCGCGTTCAGAACGATCGGACTTTCCGACAACTTTGTGTGACCGTCAGGGGCGTAACTACCACCATAGCGACCCATGCGGGCGCTATGGGGCCCACAGCCGAGTGGGGCCCAGTGAGGATAAGAGCACCGCCGGCACAGTCTCCCAGCCAGGGGAAGAGAGAGGAAAGGAAGAGGCAAGCTGTCCGTATCAGCAGAGAGCTGAATTGCCCGATGTAAGAGCTTTCATTAGAACTTCCAGTGTTCCCGGGGCTCACGTCACATAGCTCCACCTTTTGGCCCGATGCCTTTGATATAACGCCGATCCAATGCGGGACATGTGACGTCATCAAAGGCGTCGGGCCAAGAGGTGGGGCTATGTGACGATGAGCCCCGGGAAGACGGGAAATTCAAATGAAAGCTATTACAGCGGGCAATCCCGCTCTCTGTTGATCCAGGTGGCTTGCCTCTTCCTCTGCATAGGTGGGGCTGTATGGGGCACAGGCAGACCAGGCTGTATTGGGCACAGGTCACGCTGTATGGGGCACAGGTCACGCTGTATGTGGCACAGGTCACGCTGCATTGACACTAGGGCAGCTGTGGGGGGGGGGCTGTTTGCAGGGGGGCCCCATACAACATTTTGCTATGGGGCCCTGCTATTCTAGTTACGCCCCTGGTGACCGTGTGTATGCAAGACAAGTTTGAGCCAACATCCGTCGGAAAAAATCATGGATTTTGTTGTCGGAATGTCCGATCAATGTCCGACCGTGTGTACAGGGCATAAGTCTTTATAGTCTGAAATAAATTAGAACATTACCTACCTAGAGTCATATGGTACCGTTGCCTTACCTTAAATATATATATATATATAAAACATATACTTCAATATATAATTCCACAAAGGAAATGGGGACAACTTGGCAAGCAACATTTTTTGCATGTATTAATCACAATTTAAAGCTTGGAAATGCTGACAAACAGAAAATATATTTTTATACTGTAAATTGCTTTTGTCTTTTTCTAATAGTATTTTATGTGCAACATATAATCAACTTCAAAGTATTTTTTTTGGAATGGCACTGAAACCGCATGTCAACAATGCATACAAATATGCAACAACAAAACAGGTAAGAAATTCTCCCTCTCTCCCTGTTTATCTCATCCCCCTCTCTCTCTCTCTCTCTCCTCTCCTTCCCCCCCTCTCTCTCTCTCTCCTCTCTCTCTCCCCTCTCTCTGTCTCTCTCTCGCCTCTCTCTCTCTTGGTCCCCCCTCTCTCTCTCTCTCCTCTCCCCCCCTCTCTCTCTCCTCTCTCTCCCCCCTCTCTCTCTCCTCTCTCTCCCCCCCCCCCTCTCTCTCTCTCTCTCCCCCCTCCCCCCTCTCTCTCCCTCTCTCTCTTTCTCTCTCTTCTCCTCTCTCTTTGTCCTCTCTCTCTCCTCTCTCTCTCCCTCTCTCTCCCCCCCTCTCTCTCTCTCTCTCTTGTTCCCCCCCTCTCTCTCTCCTCCCCCCTCTCTCTCTCCCTGTCTCTCTCTCTCTCTCTCTCCCTCCCTCCCTCCCTCTCTCTCTCTCTCTCTCTCTCTCTCTCTCTCTCTCTCTCTCTCTCTCTCTCTCACTCTCTCCTCTCTCTCTCCTCGCTCCTCCCCCCTTTCTCTCTCTCTCTCTCTCTCTCTCTCTCTCTCTCTCGTTCCCCCTCTCTCTCTTGTTCCCCCCTCTCTCCTCTCTCTCTCTCTCTCTCCCCCCCCTCTCTTCTCTTCTCTTCTCTTTCTCTCTCTTCTCTCTCTCTCTAATTCGAGTTGCACAAGCATGGTGGTGGAGTGCCAGTGGGACCCTATTTACTTTGTAAATGCCCATTGGAGGTTTTCTGTAGTTTAGAGCAAGCGCCATTAGCACTATTTACTGCTAGCCTAGCATTCACTTTTACACATATATATTAATATTTTGAGGCCAACACAAACCTGCTGCCTGTTATGTTTTTAACATGATTCATGTTACAGGTCATAAATTGCTGATGCTATCAATACCTTGCCAATGCCATTGATTCTTTTAGGCTATAATAAAATGTATTTGTCATCTAGGAGAATTAAAAACCTCCCAATCCTGTGTGTGGTTTGTATTTTGTAAAATGTTTTTGGCCAAACACAATGCAGCTGTTGACAGCTTTCTGCTTTCCCTTCATTAGAAGTTGGTCAAGCTGAGTTGATGGGCACTGGTGAGGCTGAGCCTGAATGGAAGAGACACCAAAGAGGCAACCCCCCCCCCCCTACGACAACAGGTAAGTAGACAATAAATTCTAAATAAAAAAATAGATTTTCAAAAAATGACACTTCCTTTGCAATTTTCAAGTTTTTCAATAAAAGTATTCTGGAGCATGGAGACTGTCTGTCAGAAGGGTTTATTAATTTAAAAATCTGTCATGTGAGGTCACAGTGTTCAATGTCTATCATGAATGCTGCTGCCAGACTTATCCACCTTACCAACCGCTCAGTGTCTGCAACCCTCTACTCCAATCCCTACACTGACCACCACCCCTCTCCTCCAATCCCTACACTGGCTCCCAATCACCCAGCGAATTAAGTTCAAAATACTAACCACAACATACAAAGCCATTCACAACTCTGCCCCGAGCTACATCACCAATCTTGTCTCCAAATATCACCCAATCGTCCTCTCCGCTCTTCTCAAGACCTCCTACTCTCAAGCTCTCTCATCTCCTCCTCCTATGCTCGTCTCCAGGATTTCTCCAGAGCCTCTCCCATCCTCTGGAACTCACTACCTCCATCTATCCGGCTATCCCCTACTCTTGCTACCTTCAGGCGATCCCTGAAAACTCATCTCTTCAGGAAAGCCTATCACGTCTCCAACTAAGCTTTTACCACTTCCATCAGCTCATTCCCCACAGTTACAACCTTTTGTACCACCTGCCCCCCACCCTATTAGATTGTAAGCTCTTCTGAGCAGGGCCCTTTTAATCCTCTTGTATTTTATTGTATTATAACCGTATTGTCTCCCTTTTATATTGTAAAGCGCTGCGTAAACTGTTGGCGCTATATAAATCCTGTATAATAATAATAATAATAATAAATGTGTCAAGCGATTTTCAATTTTCCAGTGGGATGTTGCCAGCGCACTCTTGCAACCACTGCTGCAGCCTGTAGTGAATAGTGGGTGTATACTTTCTATATACAAGAATAAACTAATCTCACTAACAATAAATACACATATTAAGTTAAAAAAAAAGACTATTCATCGCTTCTCGGCCTTTTGGCTAAGATCAAGTGTAGTATCTGTTCTTATCAGTTTAATATCTGATACGTCCCCTATCTGGGGACCATATATTAAATGGATTTTTAGAACAGGGAGATGGAAGAAGAGCTTGCTCTGTCCACTCCACGCATCGACCTGGTATTGCAGTACCTCCAGGACCGGTGCACCCCTCTCTAATGCCTACTAGGATATGTGGACGATGAGAGTATACCTAAAAACAAGCAAACTTTCCTGAGAATTGTATTATTTTATGCCAAAAAATCTATTACTATTCATTGGAAATCACAATCTCCACCTACAATAGCATTCTGGCTGAACATGGTTAATCAGGCTATACCATTATACAAATTAACATACGAAGCCAGAGGATGCCCAAAAAAATTTCACAAAATATGGGGTCTGTGGACTAGCTCCGAAAACACTATTACACCTACCATACAAAGCTAATAAAAAGCTCCAGTCAATGATACCAAGTTTGATGAACACTGAATAGCCATATGCAAATGTACAAAATGAAAACATGTATGCCAAATATATACCATTGTCTTATACTCTGTATTACAATGAGCAATGTTTGCTCGAAATGTGTGGGTTTTTTTTTGTGTGTTTGTATGTCTGTTCTGTACCACAAAACCAAATAAAAATTTACCTTTAAAAAAAAAAAAAAAAAGACTATTCAAACATGGATAGAAAAAAAATATATACCAAGTTCAGGAAAGCAAACTCTAAATTCGAAGTAATTTCTTCATAGGATATGGATATCAGAAATTTTTTCAGCAAAAAAGGGTCAAACGCAGCAGGAGAAGCTGAGCCTGGGTCTCAGGAAGAAGCCGTGAGCACGGATCAAATTTCAGAATGAGATGACAGTATTTTACTTGCAGAGGAAGGGACTTCTAGTACCACAACAGATACAGAAGTGGGAGATGGATCCATTGATATGAACTGTAGTTTGTGATGGTACTGATCTAGGAGATGTGGATGTTTGGTTCACAAAGGCGATCATTCCAATTTCACTGGTTTGAAAAATATAATTGGCTAGAATATTCATGTAAAAAAAAAAATACTGCATTTTGTTTTGCTTGTCGAAATCTTGCCCCAAAAGGCAAGAGGCACAATCTGGACGCATTATTAACCACACAAGGTTTTTAAAAAATTGGAAACGTGCTTTAGATTCCTTTAAGGGGCATGAAAGAAGTGCTCTTCACAAGTCTAGCATGTTGGCATGGGCAGCTTGTAAAGATGCTAAACTGTGTGGAAATGTTGTAGAACAAATAGAAAAAGCTACTGAACTCCAAATTCGAGAAAGGCGAGAGTATCTAAATGCAACCACAGTGTTTCTTGCCAAGCAGGGCATATCATTTCGTGGTCATTTAGAAGGAGAAGGAAGCATAAATAGAGGCAATTTTAAAGAGTGCTTAAATTATTTACGTAAATTTGATCCTTTCCTTCAAAAGTACAAGCCTTCAGGCAATGCTACGTATACTTCACCTTCAACACAAAATGATCTCATACAGTGCTGTTCAGAAGAAGTAACAAGTACAATTATTAGCCATGAGTAAGCCATGAGTAAGCACTATGCTATGAGCTATGAGTAAGCACTGACACCAGTGTGAAACGTCAGCTCGTTTTTGTCTGCTGAGACTTTTTGAATTTTGATGTGTATTCTTCAATAAACAAGGCTATTATTTGAGTGCGGCTGTCCAGAATCCGTTCATGTTTATTACAATTGTTAGCCAGTTAAAGAAATCTGGAATGTATGCCATAATGGTAGACGAAGCAAGGGATAAAAGAAAAGAGCAACTCGCTATCTGTGTACGCTACGTTTAACCTGAACATAAGTGCTGTAAAAGAACATTTCCTGGGATTTTGTGAACTGTAAGATTTAAGTGCAAATTCAATAACAGAATCTTTGGAAGATTGCCTCACAGTTAATGGTTTAGCCAATGTCCTCTGTGTTGCTCAAACGTACGATGGAGCTGCAATTATGAGTGGCGTAATTGGTGGTGTATAAGCAAAGTTTCCGAAAAAAACATCCTGAAGCTATTTATGTTCACTGTTATGCCCATGAACTAAACCTTGTACTCTGCTATACCTGTAAAGCAATCCTTTATACTTTTTTTTAGTGTATCTTTTACACAGCACCAAAAGTTCATTGATGTTCAGGCGCAACTTGGACTAAAAGAAACAGAACTAGTACAGCTCTCAGAGACATGTTGGTCTTGCCAGATACGTTCCATTACTGCCCTAATACGCAACTTTCCAGCTGTTGCGCAGTGTCTTAAGGAGGAGAAATCTGCCATAGCCACTGGCTTGTTGATTAAATTGCGTAAGTTATCAATGCTCTACTGCCTTTTTGCGTTTGAATTGCTACTGGCTACTACAGAAGGTTTCCATAAGTTGCTTCAGAAGGAAAACCTAGATTTGTCTACTGCATTAGAGTATAAAAAAGATGTTTGTACTTCATTAAGCTCGCTAAGAACCAATGCCAAATCAAGAGATATACTTCAAAAAACTGTTTCTTTGTTTGACACTGACACTTGAGAATCCACAAACATCCAGGCAAATTAAAAAAACAAAAATGATGGAAGACTTTGAGTACGAAGCCAGACCGACACCACGTGATCATTTGTCAAGTGAAGATGATCTTAGAACAAAAATCTTTTACCCTTGCTTGGACCGAATGCTCTCTGAACTTGACCATTGTTTCTCAAGCATTAAAGAAAATTTGGTGAAGGGCATTGAGGCATGCAACCCACTTTCTTCATCTTTTCTGTCAGAAGACATAAAGGCACTTGCAGAAACATTACAAAATTGATCTGCACTATGAAGAAGTAGTTGTTGCTAAAAACGTCTTTGAACGCAAAAAACAGGAAGGTGCGGTACTAACAGTACAGCACATTTGCAAACTTTTGGATCCTTTAATGTTTCCAACGGTGAAAAAAATCATGCAAGTTGTCCTAACAAATCCTGTGAGCAGCTGCTCTTGCGAAAGATCATTTAGTGCTTTGAGACGTCTTCATACATGGCTCAGAGGTACAATGGGGCAATCAAGTCTTCATCATCTTGCAGTTCTTTCCATTGAAAAGGGTGTTTTGGAATCTGTGTCTGATGAATGTGTAATTGATCATTTTGCTAACAAACAATCACAAAGGCATACCTTGGTTCTCTCAAGAGATTAACCATTACAAGCACTACAACAAACTGTAAAATTCTAAACGATACCTATCGTAGGGTAGTTCAAGAATAACTGTTAATGGTGGTTGGCTTTTTGGGATGCTATGTACAGTATCTCACAAAATAAGTACCCATACACCTCACATTTTTGTAAATATTTTATTATAGCTTTTCATGTGACAACACTGAAGAAATTTCACTTTGCTACAATGTAAAGTAAAAGTAGTGAGTGTACGGCTTGTATAACAGTGTAAATTTGCTGTCCTCTCAAAATAACTCAACACACAGCCATTAATGTCTAAACCGCTGGCAACAAAAATGAGTTTACCCCTAAGTGCAAATGTCAACATTGGGTCCAAAGTCTTAATATTTTGTGTGGTCACCAATTTCTCGCACTGCCTTAACCCTCTTGTGCATGGGAGTTCACCGGAGCTTCAAGATTGCTACTGGAGTCCTCTTCCACTCCTCCATGACGAAATCACGGAGCTCGTGAATGATGGAGACCTTGCGCTCCTCCACTTACCGTTTGAGGATGCCCCACCGATGCTCAATAGGGTTTAGGTCTGGAGATATGCTTGGCCAGTCCATCACCTTTACTCTCATTGGTCTATTTCCCAAAGACAACCCTTGGATATGACACTGAGAAGGTGCACTCAACTTCTTTGGTCGACCATTGGTGAGGCTTGATCTGAGTGTAACCTGTCCTGCTAAACTGCTGTATGTCCACCGTGCTTCGGCTCAGTTTCAGGTTATTGGCAATCTTGGAGCCAAGGCCATCTATATAGAGATCCTCAGTTCTTTCCCATGAGGTGCCACCGTGGCATGTATTTAGATCTTTCAGTATGAGCGCGATAACACCAAGTTTCACACCTGAGACCTTGTTGTAACACTAACGACTAACGAATCACATGAAACTGGGAGGGAAAATGGCTAATTGGGCCCAATTTGGACATTTTCTCTTGGGGGTATACTCTTGCCAGCGGTTTAGACATTAATGGCTGTGTGAGTTATTTTTAGGGGACAGCAAATTTACACTGTTATACAAGCTGTACACTCACAAATTGTAGCAAAGTTACATTTCTTCAGTGTTGTCAGATGAAAAGATAGAATCAAATATTTACAAAAATGTGAGGGGGTGAACTCACTTTTGTGAGATGCTGTATGTACCCCTTTATTGCAAAATTATTTCCTACAGTAAGACAATGTCTGAACAAGTACAATTGTTAGTGAATTTAATTGAGAATGTTTGCCATAGTAGCAGACAAAGCAAGGAAGGGATAAAAGAAGGCAGCAACTTCGTATCTGTGCAAGCAATGTTCAACCAGACACAAGTGCTGTCAAATCTCTCAGTTCACAAAATCCCAGGAAATCTTCTAAGTGCAGATCCAATAACAGAATCTTCAAAAAAGATTCTCTGGCGTGTCACTTGTGTAGACAATCTCTTCTCTGTCTTGCTCAGACATCAAAAATTAGTTACTGAAAATGGAATATTGTAATACTATACTACAGTTCAATAATGATGGCACTTTACAGTACAGATTGTTTACTATATGGTTAACGAGTTGTAATATTTGTAGTTTTACTACAACAAATTGTTTGCACTTTTATTTTAAGTTTTAAACTGGTGTATTTTCAACTCATGAAGCACCTTGCATTTTTTTTTTATTTTCAAGAAACTCCAAATTGTGGTGAACCAAAATACAAATGGCAAAGATCAAGCTATGGCTACTACTAGTACTACAGTCGAGTTGGAGAATTTCTCCATATTGGTTATTTTTAACTCCATTTTGCATTTTGATCTTTGCTATCGTTTGGAGTTTATTGAATAAACCACTGTTATGTGTTAAATGAGTGTTATAACAAGTGTCTTAAATATCGACTAAGAAACCCATGCCATGTTTAGGCTATTCTCTCCTTCCAGTATACCTCTATGAGTCTGACCCTAAAAGTGGGATAGTTCTATCTACACTCTTTAAAGGTATACAACAGTGCCTTGCAAAAGTATTCACACCCCTTGGCATTTTTCGTGTTTTTTTTTCCCCACAACCTTGAATTAACATGGATTGTTTGAGGATTTACATCATTTAATTTACAGAACATGCCCACAACTTTGAAGATTTTTTTTTTTTTTTTTTATTGTGACGCAAACAACAAATAGGACAAAATAACAGAAAAAGTCAATGTGCATAAGCATTCAAATAATACTTTGTAGAGCCACCTTTTGCGGCCATCACAGCCCCAAGTCGCTTTAGATAAGTCTCTATGAGCTTCCCACATCTTACCACTGGGATTTTTGCCCATTCCTCCTTGCAAAACTGCTCCAGCTCCTTCAAGTTGGATGGTTTGCTCTTGAGAACAGCAATCATTAAGTCTGACCCCAGATTTTCTATTGGATTGAGGTCTGGGCTTTGACTAGGCCATTCCAACACATTTACATGTTTCCCCTTAAAGCACTCAAGTGTTGCTTTAGCAGTGTGTTTGGGGTCATTGTCCTGCTGGAAGGTGAACCTCCGTCCTAGCCTCAAATCACACACAGAGTGGTACAGGTTTTGCTCAAGAATATCCCTGTATTTAGCACCATCCATCTTTCCCTCAACTATGACCAGTTTCCCAGTCCTGACTGCTGAAAAACATTGCCACAGCATGATGCTGCCACCACCATGTTTCACAGTGGGGATGGTGTTCTTTGGAGGATGTGATGTGTTGGGTTTGCGCCAGACATAGCGTTTTCTTTGATGGCCAAAAAGTTCAATTTTAGTCTCATCAGACCAGAGCACCTTCCTCCATACATTTTGGGAGTCTACCACATGCCTTTTCGCAAACTCAAAACGCGCCATTTTGTTTTTTGCTGAAAGTAATGGCTTTCTTTTGGCCACTCTGCCATAAAGCCCAACTCTATGGAGCGTACGGCTTATTGTCGTCCTATGTACAGATACTCCAGTCTCTGCTGTGGAACTCTGCAGCTCCTCCAGGGTTACCTTAGGTCTCTGTGCTGCCTCTCTGATTAATGCCCTCCTTGCCCGGTCCATGAGTTTTGGTGTGCGGCCGTCTCTTGGCAGGTTTGCTGTTGTGCCATATTCTTTCCATTTGGTTATGATAGATTTGATGGTGCTCCTAGGGATCATCAAAGATTTGGATATTTTTTTTATAACCTAACCCTGACTTGTACTTCACTTGTACTTCACAACAACATTGTCCTTTACTTGTTTGGAAAGCTGAAGTTAGAAGCTGATTGGCAAATTGGCAAATTCTGATGGATTCCATGGACAGAAACAAAAGTGATCCAACGCCTAAATGGCAGAGAAACTAAAGGTGAAAGGTCTATACACAAACTGATTGAGCTATGCTAGTTTTGTTGTCGATTACCTGTAGTATCCCTTCTAGTAGTGAATTGATGTGTGTTAAGCTGCATTTTATGGATAGTTTTGGGATTTTATATTTAAACAGATGTGTATTTCACATCAGTGAGTACCTTACACTTTTAAGCACTTAAAGACCAGCCTCGTTTTGGAATTTTAGGTGTTTAAAACAGTTTTTTTTTTTGCTAGAAAATTACTTAGAACCCCCAAACATTATATATTGTTTTTTTTTCTACCACCCTAGAGAATAAAATGGCGGTCATTGCAATACTTTTTTTCTACACCGTATTTGCGCAGCGGTCTCACGTATGCGTTCGCTTTTGCGCGCGAGCTCGTCGGGACGGGGCGTTTTAAAATTTAGTTTTTTCTTATTTATTTTATTTTATTTTATTGATTTTTACACTGTTTTTTTTAAAAAAATTATTTGGGTCACTTTTAGTCCTATTACAAGGAATGTAAACATTCCTTGTAATAGAAAAAAGCATGACAGGTCCTCTTAAATATAAGATCTGGGGATCAAAAAGTTCTCAGATCTCATATTTGGACTTAAATGCAATAAAAAAAAAAAAAAAAATGTAATTTGAAAATAATGACATTGAAAAAATGTGCCTTTAAGACATGTGGGCGGAAGTGACGTTATGACGTCGCTTCCGCCCTGCAGTCTCATGAAGATGGGTGGGGGCCATCTTCCCCTCACTCGTCTCCATGCACAGCAGGTGAGAGCACGCGATCGCCTCCGCCGCTACCGACGGCTCCGGTAAGCGGCGGAGGGCACCGGTAAGCGGCGGGAGGAGGGAAGGGGGGGCCCCCCCTCTCTCGCCACAAATAAAAGTGATCTCGCGGCGAATCCGCCGCAGAGACCACTTTTATCTTGTAGCCGGCCGAAAACGGGGATACCGGGGTTATGGCAGCTAGCTGTTGCCATAACAACGATATCCGTCCTCAAAATTGCGGTCGGCAAGTGGTTAAGTAGTGAAATGATGTGTGTAACCTGCATCTCTTTGTATTGGATGTTGATAGCTTTGTTTTAAGTATAATAAAAATACAACTTATTAAGAAATTTTGTATGCATATTTTTTTTACTTGAGAGTCTGCCTTTACTCCTCTGCCAATGTGTTTTGGTGTGTGCCTTGCACAAAGGGTGTGTGTGCGCAATGCCCATGCATATATTCTATTTTGCTCCCTGCTTAAGATTACTACTGACTTAAACATAGGCTTATATAATACTCGTTGTAGGTGAGGTCAGTGTATGTCAGTTAGCCAGGTCAGTGTAGTGTATGTATGTCAAGTAGGTAAGGTGAGGTCAGTGTATGTATGTCTCTACTGCCCGTCAGTGTATGTATGTCAGGTAGGTGAGGTCAGTGTAATGGTCAGTGTGTCAGGTAGATGAGTTTAGTGCCCATCATTGATGGGCAGCACTGGTAAGCCAGGCAGCAACCAGCAAGTTAGCTTACCCCACCCGCCACACAACCCCACCTCCCATCCAAAAACACCGGCAACACGACCACACCCCGGATCCCCCCGCGGTGCCACCATCGGCCTTCGGGCTGAAGTCCCTGGTCTTTTTGACACCTAGCAACGCCCCTGACTCTAGCCCTGCAGCCGCAAAACAGATGCCTCTGATCCTTCCCACGCGCTCCCCCCTCCTCTCCTTGTGCTTGATAATGGAGGTGAAGTCCACTCCAGCCAGCTACTATCTCTGATGTTCTTCCAACCACTGCACGGTGCCTCTCTGATCTTCCCCCGGTGTTCTCCCCCTCCTCTACTTGGGCTTGATAACAGAGGTCACTGCAATGGCTCCTTTTCAGCTTCACAGACTGCACACCTCCCATCCCTGCTTTCTCGGCATGCATGGTTGCTGTGAATATCCCTGAGCTCCCTCAAACACCACAGTAGAAGAGGGGGCACATTTAGGGCCAGTTCACACTGCTGCGATAGAGCTGCATGATTAATCGCGGAGAATCGGTATCACGATTCTCCGCCCGCCACGATCGCAACTCTGGATTTGGGCGATTCTGACCCATCAAGCAATTTGTTGTAATGTGCTCACATTAAATAGATAGTATGGCTGAAATCGCATTCGGACCAAACTCACACAGGACCCATTTTTTGATCCGCACCAGAATCGGATCACATGGGTGTTCACATTCCTGTGATCCAATTCCGGTCCGAATTCACAGTTCGCACTGCGATATGCGAACTTTACTGGAGGTGTCATTAACATTGTATTGACACCCCCAGCAGTTCACAAAGGGCAGTGTGAACTGCCTGCGAGTTGTATGTGATGCAGGAACCCGTATTGGATTCGCAGGGTTCCCACATCGCTGCAGTGTGAACCGAGTCTTGCTCAGCAGTAGCCTGGCCTGTCGTCACCAATTCTGTCATCACCAATTCTGGCCCTGCTACCCGCACTACCTGCACCTGCGATTTCTGCAGGGAAGCAAGCAGCGAGTACTTCTGGCTCCCTTGCCAGCCTGGCCAACCACAACTCACAAATGGCTGTAAGTAAAACACTTTGGGAAAAAAAAAAGTCTGTGATTCTGAACTGTGCATGCGCAGTCTGAAGTCAGCCGTTTAGAGAACTGCGTTTGATGGGCACAGTGGCTGCGTTTGATGGCACAGTGGCTGCGTTTGATGGGCACAGTGGCTGCGTTTGATGGCACAGTGGCTGCATTTGATGGCACAGTGGCTGCGTTTGATGGCACAGTGGCTGCGTTGATGGGCACAGTGGCTGCATTTGATGGCACAGTGGCTGCATTTGATGGGCACAGTGGCTGGATTTGATGGCACAGTGGCTGCATTTGTTGGCACAGTGGCTGCATTTGTTGGCACAGTGGCTGCATTTGATGGGCACAGTGGCTGCGTTTGATGGCACAGTGGCTGCATTTGATGGCACAGTGGCTGCATTTGATGGCACAGTGGCTGCATTTGATGGACACAGTGGCTGGATTTGATGGCACAGTGGCTGCGTTTGATGATACAGTGGCTGTGTTTAATGGCACAGTGGCCCCATGCCACTAGGGGGCCCCATCAGGGTTGCCAGCCTCAATAAAACCAGGGTCAGTATGTAAAAATCTATGTTTTTTTTTAAATCCCAAGATTATAGCTGCCCCGCCTCTCCAGTACCTTTTCAGTGTGAGTATGTGTATTCTGTATGTGTATACTGTGTGTGTATCTTGTGTGTCTGTGTGTGTATACTGTGTGTGTGCATACTGTTTGGCCCCATCTATTGCCTGGGGGCCCCATAATCTCCTATTGCCTGGGGTCCCCATGAGTTGTCAGTCCGCCCCTGGCTGCTTTTGATGGTACAGTGGCGGCAATTGATGGTACAGTGAGGCTGCAATTGATGGTACAGTGAGGCTGCAATTGATGGTACAGTGAGGCTGCAATTGATGGGGTTTTTTTCAGAATTTTTCAGTTTGTTTGCGCCTCCCGCCAAAATTTTGAGCACAAGCCGCCACTGTTCATACAGTGCCTTGAAAAATGTAAATGTATTTTATTGGGATTTTATATGATAGACCAACACAAAGTGGCACATAATTGTAAAGTGAAAGGAAAATGATAAATGGTTTTCAAATAAATATGTGAAAAGTGTGGGGGGCATTTGTATTCAGCCCCCTTTTACTCTGATACCCCTAACTAAAATCTACCTGAAACCAATTGCTTTCAGAAGTCACCTAATTAGTAAGTAGAGTGTGTAATTGTGTAATTGAATCCCAGTATAAATACAGCTGTTCTGTGAAGCTCTCAGAGGTTTGTTAGAGAACCTCGGTGAAGCATTATGAAGGCCAAGGAACATACCAGACAGGTCAGGGATAAAGTTGTGGAGAAGTTTAAAGCAGGGTTAGGTTATAAAAAAATATTCCAAGCTTTGAACATTTTAGGGAGCTCTGTTCAATCCATCATCCAAAAATGGAAAGAGTACAAGGCACAAAAGGCTGGGCAAGGAGAGCATTCATCAGAGAAGCAGCCAAGAGGCCCATGGTAACTCTGGAGGAGCTGCAGAGATCCACAGCTCAGGTGGGAGAATCTGTCCACAGGACAACTATTAGTTGTGCTCTCCACAAATCTGTCCTTTATGGAAGAGTGACAAGAAGAATTGCTGAAAGAAAGATATAAGAAGTCCCGTTTGCAGTTTGCGAGAAGCCATGTGCGGGACACACAGGGCCGGACTGGTCAACCGGGATACCGGGAAATCCCCCGGTGGGCCGGCTGTCTGGCTGCCCCTGGTGCCGCTGTGAGGGCAGCGGCGCCTGAAAGAAACATGGCTGCGGGGCCGCCAGGCTGACATGCAACTGCGCATGCGCCAGCGCTATTCTCGGAAGTGTGTACGGGCTTTCCCGAGTTAGCCGTGCTTGGGAAAGTCCGTACACACTCGGCAATTCTCGGAAATGCGGGCGCATGCGCAGTGACATGATGGCGCCGAGCGGCGTCATTTTTAAAAGTACCACAGTGAGTACTCGTCTGGTGGCCTCTTCCTCCTACTCCCCCTGCAGCCTCTGACCTCCTGCCCCCCCTGCAGCCTCTGACCTCCTGCCCCCCCCACTGCAGCCTCTGACCTCCTGCAGCCTCTGACCTCCTGCCCCCACTGCAGCCTGTGATCTCCTGCCCCCACTGCAGCATCTGACATCCTGCCCCCACTGCAGCCTCTGACCTCCTGCCCCCACTGCAGCCTCTGACCTCCTGCCCCCACTGCAGCCTCTGACCTCCTGCCCCCCCCTGCAGCCTCTGACCTCCTGCCCCCACTGCAGCCTCTGACCTCCTGCCCCCCCCTGCAGCCTCTGACCTCCTGCCCCCCCTGCAGCCTCTGACCTCCTGCCCCCCCTGCAGCCTCTGACCTCCTGCCCCCCCCCTGCAGCCTCTGACCTCCTGCCCCCCCTGCAGCCTCTGACCTCCTGCCCCCCCCACTGCAGCCTCTGACCTCCTGCCCCCACTGCAGCCTGTGATCTCCTGCCCCCACTGCAGCATCTGACATCCTGCCCCCACTGCAGCCTCTGACCTCCTGCCCCCACTGCAGCCTCTGACCTCCTGCCCCCCCCTGCAGCCTCTGACCTCCTGCCCCCACTGCAGCCTCTGACCTCCTGCCCCCCCCTGCAGCCTCTGACCTCCTGCCCCCCCTGCAGCCTCTGACCTCCTGCCCCCCCTGCAGCCTCTGACCTCCTGCCCCCCCTGCAGCCTCTGACCTCCTGCCCCCCCTGCAGCCTCTGACCTCCTGTCCCCCCCTGCAGCCTCTGACCTCCTGCCCCCCCTGCAGCCTCTGACCTCCTGCCCCCCCCTGCAGCCTCTGACCTCCTGCCCCCCCCTGCAGCCTCTGACCTCCTGCCCCCCCTGCAGCCTCTGACCTCCTGCCCCCCCTGCAGCCTCTGACCTCCTGCCCCCCCCACTGCAGCCTCTGACCTCCTGCCCCCACTGCAGCCTCTGACCTCCTGCAGCCTCTGACCTCCTGCCCCCACTACAGCCTCTGACCACCTGCCCCCACTGCAGCCTCTGACCTCCTGCCCCCACTGCAGCCTCTGACCTCCTGCCCCCACTGCAGCCTCTGACCTCCTGCCCCCACTGCAGCCTCTGACCTCCTGCCCCCCCCTGCAGCCTCTGACCTCCTGCCCCCCCTGCAGCCTCTGACCTCCTGCCCCCCCTGCAGCCTCTGACCTCCTGTCCCCCCCCTGCAGCCTCTGTCCTCCTGTCCCCCCCCTGCAGCTTCTGACCTCCTGTCCCCCCCCTGCAGCCTCTGACGTCCTGTCACCCCCCTGCAGCCTCTGACCTCCTATCCCCCCCCGCAGCCTCTGACCTCCTATCACCCCCCTGCAGCCTCTGACCTCCTATCCCCCCCTGCAGCCTCTGACCTCCTGTCATCCCCCCTCCGCAGCCTCTGACCTCCCCTGTACCATCCGCAGCCTCTGACCTCCCCTGTACCATCCGCAGCCTCTGACCTCTCCTGTACCATCCGCAGCCTCTGACCTCCCCCGTACCATCCGCAGCCTCTGACCTCCCCTGTACCATCCGCAGCCTCTGACCTCCCCTGTACCATCCGCAGCCTCTGACCTCCCCTGTACCATCCACAGCCTCTGACCTCCCCTGTACCATCCGCAGCCTCTGACCTCCCCTGTACCATCCGCAGCCTCTGACCTCTCCTGTGCCATCCGCAGCCTCTGACCTCCCCTGTACCATCCGCAGCCTCTGACCTCTCCTGTACCATCCGCAGCTTCTGACCTCTCCTGTACCATCCGCAGCCTCTGACCTCCCCTGTACCATCAGCAGCCTCTGACCTCTCCTGTACCATCCGCAGCCTCTGACCTCCCCTGTACCATCCGCAGCCTCTGACCTCCCCTGTACCATCCGCAGCCTCTGACCTCTCCTGTACCATCCGCAGCCTCTGACCTCCCCTGTACCATCCGCAGCCTCTGACCTCCCCTGTACCATCCGCAGCCTCTGACCTCCCCTGTACCATCCGCAGCCTCTGACCTCCCCTGTACCATCCGCAGCCTCTGACCTCCCCTGTACCATCCGCAGCCTCTGACCTCTCCTGTACCATCCGCAGCCTCTGACCTCTCCTGTACCATCCGCAGCCTCTGACCTCTCCTGTACCATCCGCAGCCTCTGACCTCTCCTGTACCATCCGCAGCCTCTGACCTCTCCTGTACCATCCGCAGCCTCTGACCTCCCCTGTACCATCCGCAGCCTCTGACCTCTCCTGTACCATCCGCAGCCTCTGACCTCCCCTGTACCATCCGCAGCCTCTGACCTCTCCTGTACCATCCGCAGCCTCTGACCTCTCCTGTACCATCCGCAGCCTCTGACCTCCCCTGTACCATCCGCAGCCTCTGACCTCTCCTGTACCATCCGCAGCCTCTGACCTCCCCTGTACCATCCGCAGCCTCTGACCTCTCCTGTACCATCCGCAGCCTCTGACCTCCCCTGTACCATCAGCAGCCTCTGACCTCCCCTGTACCATCCGCAGCCTCTGACCTCCCCTGTACCATCCGCAGCCTCTGACCTCCCCTGTACCATCCGCAGCCTCTGACCTCTCCTGTACCATCCGCAGCCTCTGACCTCTCCTGTACCATCCGCAGCTTCTGACCTCTCCTGTACCATCCGCAGCCTCTGACCTCCCCTGTACCATCCGCAGCCTCTGACCTCTCCTGTACCATCCGCAGCCTCTGACCATCTCTTGTCTTATATCACGTCTGCAGTCTGGAGTGGAGTCAACAGTGGGAGTGCCGCAGGGATGGGGGTCATGGGAGAAGTCAGACATGTATGGACTGTGGAGAGGAAACTACAGGATAAAACCAGAGCCACCGAGCTGGAGCCGACTGACTGAGCCCTGTACAGTGCACCTGAGAGGAGGTCAGTGACAGCGCCGCCAGGCCTACCTGAGGGGGGGGGGTCAATACAATATTGTAAGGGGGCACTGATATATAGGTTTCCCCCTTATATCAGTAAACCCCCTTACTTTAGTGTTTTCTTTCTGCGGAAGGTGGTCTCTGGTCACTAGAGTCCTCCCCACATTCCCAGAGTTCCCCTTTACATCATAGTCTGCAGGATTCCACCTTACAGTGCAAGGGGGAACTCTGATGTAAAGAGGAATGCAGTGGACTCTGATATAAGTGGGGTCTCTGGTCACCAGTGCCCCCCTTTTATATCAGAGTTCCCGCTTAGATCATGATCTGCAATGTTCCCCTTTATATCAGAGTTCCTTTGCACTGTAAAGGGGAATCCTCCTGATGTATGGGGGGAACTGTGTTGGGTTATATTAATCTGACTTTCATGTAAATGGAGAAATATGGTTTTTGACTTGTTTAACTTAACACATTGCTAATAGCAGTTTATAGCTTAAATATTGATATTTGCACTGAAAACTGTCATTTACGGCACCTTTTTTTTGCAGTGTCAATAAAAAATGTGCCAGTAAATGGCATGATTTTTGCCTTGAAAAAAATTGCTGCTGTTTGTAAAAGCCATGTCTCTCTTATCTATATATAATACACTCTTCAAATGTGCTTTAAAATGCATGGTTTTCCCTTTTGTGAACAAGAAAATAATGACGTTATGCGGTTGGGCTGGTATAAAAATACTATGGGGCTGGTATGAAATTATTTCCAGGGCTGGTTTTTATTCCCAGTCCGGCCCTGGGGACACAGCAAACATGTGGAAGAAGGTGATCTGGTCAGATGAGACCAAATTTGAACTTTTTGGCCTAAAAGCAAAATGCTTTGTGTGGCGGGAAACTAACACTGCATCCTGAACACACCATCCCCACCGTGAAACATGGCGGTGGCAGCATCATGTTGTGGGGATGCTTTTCTTCAGCAGGGACAGGGAAGCTGGTCAGTGTTGATGGGAAGATGGATGGAGCCAAATACAGGGCAATCTTAGAAGAAAACCTGACAAAAGACTTGAGACTGGGGCGGAGGTTCACCTTCCAGCAGGACAACGACCCTAAACATACAGCCAGAGCTACAATGGAATGGTTTAGATCAAAGCATGTTCATGTGTTAGAATGGCCTAGTCAAAGTCCAGACCTAAATCTAATTGAGAATCTGTGGCAAGACTTGAAAATTGCTGTTCACAGACGCTCTCCATCCAATCTGACAGAGCTTGAGCTATTTTGCAAAGAAGAATGGGCAAAAATGTCCCTCTCTAGATGTGCAAAGCTGGTAGAGACATCCCCAAAAAGAATTGCAGCTGTAATTGCAGTGAAAGGTGGTTCTACAAAGTATTGACTCTTTTGACTTTTCATATATTTATTTGAAAAATATTTTGAAAACATTTATCATTTTCCTTTCATTTCACAATTATGTGCCATTTTGTGTTGGTCTATCACATAAAATCCCAATAAAATACATTTACGTTTTTGGTTGTAACATGACAAAATGTGGAAAATGTCAAGGGGTGTGAATACTTTTTCACGGCACTGTACATATCATAGGTACTTACACAATAGTTCTATTTCGCTGGAGTATTTTGAATTAAAATGTCTTTTTGATTGCTTGCAGATTTGATAGTTTTTTTAAAAATCAAATCACACATCGATCGGAGAAAAGGAAAAAAAACATGTACAGTATGTCCACCATAAATTAACCGGTCAGATTGTTCAAGTGTTGGATGGCAGGCTAGTAAATTTTCGGCGGACAACAGTCTGTACACAAGTCCGTCACACAAAAGTCCAAAGTACAAACACACATGCTCGGAATCAATGCTCACCAAACAGGACATTAGCAGAAGGGGCCCAAAGGGTGGCGCTCAAGAGCTGAAATTCCACGTAGTACGTCACTACGTTCGTGTTTGTTGCCCAACAATTGTGTGCCTTTAGTATGCAAGACAAATTAATGGCACTCGCCCTTCGGACAAAAGTCTGACGCTCTGTTGCCCAACAATCCGATCGTGTGTACGAGGCTTTAGGCTACCCTACTCATTTTTCCAAAGCTTCTTATCAGGCCTGATTCTCCTTCTGCTAAATTGTCATAAGACTTAACTAACAGAGACAATTGTTGAGTGGAGAGTCTCCAAATGGGGACATTTTTGTAATGAATTTATTTGCCCTAAAGCAAGAGTTTTCTAGTTGTCTTCCACAGAGTCAACCAGTTTTTCTAGCTTTTCTCAGATTATTATGCTGACCTTGTTAGTAGAAAGGTAAGCCAAACACGAAACTTCCTCATACCTTGTCTATGTACAGGTGTATTGAAATGTCACGTCCAATTTTACAGCATAAATTATATTAATTTGCTGGAAAGGTTGGTTTAAATGACTCGACTTTGTATAATAAAGCGTTTGTAACCCTAACAAAAGAAAAAAAAATGGATCCTGTTCTTTTAAAGCATAAATAGCAGCACTGTGCTTGTACTGTGTAATTTGGCCCCCTTTATCACCTGAAATATCTGGCTGATCTTGCCTGTTCCTGCCCTCCCCCTGTAAACTGACCACGGTTTATCATGGCTGCTGAGCCTGGACACCGTGGTCAGTTTACGACCCTCCGTCACCTGCAGCTCTCCTCTGTCCCCCCCCCCCCCCGCCCTCCCTGCCTGTCAGCTCCCATCGCTCCCCAGCCCTCCGCTCCTGCTGGTAGAATAACTGAGGGTGTACGCTATAATTCCCTCTGTTACAGTAACTGATGTGCCCCAGTGTATGTCTTTTTTGAAAAAATACTCCGCTATATACCTTATTTCAGTGCGCCGCTCGGCGCTCACGTGACCAGCCTCCTCTCTCCTCTCCTCTCCTCCTCCTGGATTCTCAGCCCCGCCCGTTGTAGCTGCCAGACCTGGAGGAGAGAGAGGCGGCCGGTCACGTGAGCACCAAGCGGCGCTCTGAAATAAGGCATATAGCGGCATTTTTTTTTTAAATAAAAACATACAGTGGGGCACATCAGTTACTGTAACAAAGGGGATTGTCGCATGCACGCTCAGTGGCTTAACAACCACTTTAAACCCATGTTAATGATGAAGTTCAAGTAATGGCCTCTTAGTAATCTAAAGTTATGTGATGCTCTCTTGGATACACATAACAGAGAAAATAGACCCAATAAACCCAAGGACTCAACCAATGCGACTGTCTATAGACATGTTATGATTGTCACTTGAGCTATATGACTTAACCATTTCCCACGGCCCTGATATATATTTTTTTCAGTCAGTGATTTTCTACAAAGTAAAAGTCATCTGAGCATCTAAACAGCCTCCGATTAGTTTTTTACAGATGGCGGAATGGGATTCCCCTCTCCCTCCTCTGCCCGGGACCTATGCCCGAGGACTGATGTGACCTGCTGCAACAAATGCACGGGACAGAATGAGAGGGACTTCCATTGTTCTTCCCTCTCTGCAACATAAGAAGCCAGAAAAGATGAGGATTTTGTTCACTTATAGCATATTTAGATTAACCAAGGGATACAAAATATTATATAACAAAAAAGGTTGAATTGAATAAATCCAATTTTTTTTTCCAGAAGACCTCAGAATTCCTAGTCTTAGATCACCATCGGTTGGGTAGGTACAGTAAGTGCTTAAGCCTTTGGGCTAAAATGACTGCCAGGCTGTATTTCTAAAAATAGAATGGGCAGCTTAAATATCTTTTTTTTTTTTTTTTGTGCTGGCCTGGGGAGGTGTTGGGATTGGACTCTGAAGACTGGGAGGACATATGGGAATATCTTATGCAACAACTGGTCTCTACCCAGGACCGATTAATTAAACTTAAAAATTCTCCATAGAGTTTATTTTACAAAACTACATAGGATCTTTCCTTCTCTTCCATTCGGGGTCCAGGTCTCTAACATCCACCAGCTCCAAGGTGTCATCATGGAGGAGTGGAAGAGGACTCCAATGGCAACCTGTGGTGTTGCTCGGAGGATCCAGCAACGTTCCTACATGTGTTTTGGGACTGTCCAGCAACTAAGTCCTTTTGGGCAGATGTTTCCAGGTGTATCTGCTCTGTAACAGCTATCGGTGTACCCTTAACTATAGATGTCTGTATCCTAGGTCTGGTCCATCTCTTGGCTATATCCAGAGCCATGAGAACCTTACTAGGATTGTTGCTATTCTATGATTGTAAGGCTATACTTCTTAAATGGAAGTCTCCTATGGAGAATTTTAAGCACTGTAGTTTTCGACCATTCCACAGGCAGACACAATTTTAAAGTGTTACATGTTAGATATCCTTTTACTTGGCGTAACATCATCTTTCACATTATACAAAAGAATTGGGCTAATTTTAGTGTTTTTTTTTTTTTAATGCTTGAAAGTGGGGCTTTTTTCCCAAAAATCGTGTTTGAAATACTGCTGTGCCAAATACCGCGTGACATAAAAAATTGCAAAACCCACCATTTTATTCTATAGGGTCTCTGCTAAAAAAAATATATCATGTTTTGGGGTTCTAAGTAATTTAATAGCAATAAAAAAAGTAGATTTTTACATGTAGGAGCGAAGTGTCAGAATAGGCCCAGATGGCAAGTAGTTAATGATATTTGAGCAAAGTATAACATTTTGACTCCAAAAGCTATCTACACCCAAGAAAAGAAAAAAATATATTGCCATTTACCAGTCTTTAAAGTATAACTGTAAAAAAAAAAAAAGGGGGGGGGGGATTGCTGCGCTAAACCACTCAATGTGAAGCTTCTGTCACTAAATAAACAAAGTCCAGATGAATATAATAAATAAAAGTGCAGCGCTGAATGTATCAATGTAACACCATATGTATGGTGAACCCAAAATAAAATGGTGGAACAAAAAAAAAAAAGTATATTTATATTTACACTATATTTTGCTAATATAGTGTATGTGGCCTCACGGAAGAAGGGTTTAAAAACAATGAACTCTATTAGCTATAGATGAAGTGACTAGTATTATGCCAACATCTCTGAAATCAAGTGTTCCATAGAGCGTAAAGAGCACTTTTTAAAAAATTTTTAATACGTTTTATTCATACAACAACAGAACTTTGTTAAAAGAAATATGAACAAAACTTCTCCCATCACTGAGGAGCACTGAACCCTACTTACTTGCTTTTCCATCAGCAAAGGTGTACCCGCCTGCATATACCCTCTGGGTTCCAGGTGGGCTCACGCTTACACGTGGGAACCCTGCGTGAGATGATGTACCCTCCAACTGGGATTGCTTTTTAATTGTATGTGGCTGATAAGCACCAAAACCCCCCAACCCTTACCTCAGCCCCTGGTGAAGAGGGTTTTTCTTGAAGCACGTTGGGAAATTACCGCATGTTGTAAGAAAACTATGTGAAAGTATCTGTGCGCAAACGGGAAAATCCGGACAGCCGCACTCCAGGAAATTATAATCCAAATTTCTTTATTGTAAAATCAGGAACATGTCGTACAGGACATCATTGACAGAGTGTACAGGCAATCAGCTAACGCGTTTCGCACTTATGCCAAGTGCTTACTCATAGTAGTGCGGGGTGGTGCGGGGATAACACTCGTATCGTATGCGAAAGTATCTGCTTGGGAAATTCCCAGGAAATGCAAAAAAACAAACAAACTCCACACCATAATCCCCCCTCCACCAAATGATTTGGACCAGTGCACAAAGCAAGGTCCATAAAGACATGGATGAGCGAGTTTGGGCTGGAGGAACTTGACTGGCTTGCAGTCCTGACCTCAACCAGATAGAACACCTTTGGGATGATTCGAGTGGTACTGCGAGCCAGGCCTTCTCGTCCAACATCAGTGCCTGACCTCACAAGTGCTCTTCTGGAAGAATGGTCAAACATTCCCATAGACACACTCCTAAACCTTGTGGACAGCCTTACCAGAAGAGATGAAGCTGTTATAGCTGCAAAGGTTGGGCCAACTCAATATTGAACCCTTCAGACTAAAACTGGAATGCCATTAAAGTTCATGTGCGTGTAAAGGCAGGTGTCCAAATACTTTTGGTAATATACTGTAGATGTTAAAAAAGGAAGAAAAATTACTGGCAGTCCCGACTTACTCCTATCTCAGCGCTATGGATTTCAAATTTTACCAATAGAAGCAAACGGTTAAACACCCTTACATTGAAATCACAATATATATCTCAGACAGCAGCCACTTAAAACATAGATACCAAACTCATAGATGACAAATCTTTCAAACTGTAAGATCAGATAAAAAATTCATCAAAGCGGCACTCCAATCAGAAAAAAAACTCTGATTAGCTAGCATATGTACAATGACACATACGAATATTAATTGCAAAATAATGAAAACATGGTAGCAAAATAATAATAATAATAGATGGTGATAGAGGAAAGTCCGTAGTGGATGAAGATGGTGGACCTATGCCCCGTACACACGGTCGGACTTTGTTCGGACATTCCGACAACAAAATCCTAGGATTTTTTCCGACGGATGTTGGCTCAAACTTGTTTTGCTTACACACGGTCGCACAAAGTTGTCGGAATTTCCGATCGCCAACCACGCGGTCACGTACACCACGTACGACGAGACTAGAAAAGGCCGGTTCAGAACCAAGCGCGGCACCCTTTGGGCTCCTTTTGCTAATCTCGTGTTAGTAAAAGTTTGGTGAGAAATGATTCGCGCTTTTTCAGACTCGTGGCTTTCAGATCGTTTTCTGCTGTTCAGTTTGTGCTTGTGGGTTTGTATCTGCTCTTCAGTGCGTGCAGTCAGTTCGTATCAGAGTTTTCTGTGTGATCTTGCCCGCTCGTTGCTGTTTTTCAGGTCGCTCTTCACAGGCCTTGCTGTTCTTCAGTGCGTTCTGTTACTTCGTTATGAGCAGCCGACCGTTTTCTAGCCATGTTGCGTATGCGTACTCCTCGTAGAGTTCGTGCTGTGCGGGGGCTTGGTGTTGGGGTCCTGACCTTGACACAAGTCCAGTCCATGAACAGGGTGGGGAGGAGTTCATGGACCAAGAATTGGTTGCTTCAGCGTGACCAGTTCTGTCATATGCCTTTGCTCCGTGAGAATAATCCTGATGATTTCAGGAACTTTCTCAGGATGACGGACACCGTGTTTCACCGTTTGTTGGCTTCGCTGACCCCCTATATCAGCAGGCAGGATACCTGCATGAGGCAAGCCATCACTCCGGACCAGAGGTTGGTCGTTACCTTGCGGTATTTGGCCACAGGGAGAAGCCTGCAGGACCTCAAGTTCTCGACAGGCATCTCCCCCCAGGCTCTTCTTTGTGGACATTTACTGCTTGTGTTTGTTTGAGCTGACCCTGACAGAAATGTGTGGAGTGCAGAAAATATCGTGATTGTGTAACCTTATACAAAGCACTGTTGGCTGTTATTTACTAAATGCAAAGACACTTTTCACTACAAGTGCACTTGCAACTGCACTGAAACTGCACTTGTAGTGCAAAGTGGATTTGCCCTTAGGAAATAACCCCCATTTTCTCATAAAACAACAATTACATCACCCCAAAAGTGTTGTAGCGTTGAGACAATAATCCACACATTCTTGATGAACAATCTTTTTAATACCTGCACAATCACATGTGCATTTACCAAAGGTTTTTCTGACAAACCAACATGTTTGTTGTATAACAATTTTTGTGGTGTCATTATCCAAAATCAAAATGTGCATTTTATAGAAAACAGGTCTGTGTAAAACCCACAAGAAAGACACAAATCTTGATCTTACAAAGTTCACATTTGGTAGAACTTGAAGGCAATATCAGACATGAGTATTTAGGAACTGTGTTTGATATTGCGTTCAGATGGGGGGAAATCACCCCTGGAAAAGCCAAATTTGGAAGATGCACACAAATTTCACAATGTCAACATGTGCTATCTGCCATCACGGGGGATCAAGGGATGTGTTTTGGGGGAGAAAGCCCTTCCTCACCGCTACTTTATTATTGAGGAAGGGGTTGCACCCCCAAAACGCGTCAATTGATCTCCCGTGATGGCAGATAGCACATGTTGGCACACTGTGTGCATCCTCCAAATTTGGCTTTGGGAAAAATCACAAAAACATTTCGCACATTGTAGCACACAAAAGAAGAAAGTGATTTGGAGGGGTTTTAAACTCGCCCCAAAACATCAATGATGTTTTTATATTTTGGAATAACATCATTGATGTTTTGCTTGATGTTTTCCAATTGTAAATTACACCCCATGATCTCCCCGATCAGGATCTGGGCACTTTCGGATGTGAAAGGATCTGGATACACAACCTCACGATCACCTAAAAAGAGAGGAACCCCAAAATAAATTAGGTCTAAAAAAAATGCCGCCATCCATCTCTTATCTGAGCCTGTGGTCGCAGACACTCACCTGTTGTGGTGACTACTTCCACCACGTCTTCTTCCTCCTCCTGCTCAGCTTGTGTTGGGGGGATTTCCCCTTCTTCCATAGGTGGGGGCTCTGGTCTCCTCGGATGAGGGGTGTCCTCCGAGTCTTTTCTCCCCTATGTAAAACAAAAATGGTATAATTAGCACACAGATATTTAATGTCAGAACTATAAAGATGAAACATTGCTTGGAAGTGGGGTACAATTGTCTATTTTAGCCGAGTTCCAAGATGTAGCTTTTTTAGTGTCCTTTGTCAAGCTGCAATACTTTACCTGTTTGGTAAAAGCTTCACAGATGTAGCCCCCCCTATAGTATACACTGGAGCACCTGTGTGGCCCCCCTAATAAAAATGATGTTCTTGTGTCCCACACTAGTGATCCAGTGTCCAGATGTGAAAACAGCTGCTCAGTGTCCTCTCCTTACACACAATCTAGTTTGCATTTCATTCTAGTACCCAAGCCATCTACACAACCCAATTCTTTGAAGACAAGTATAGGGCATCAAAATGGTGGCCAAATGCATATGGCCTAAACAATGGTATTTTATCGTCCGAAATAACAATGTGTGATCTGAACGAATAATGTGCCCATGAACATGAAAGTTGCCATTTTAAACTGTACAACAGTTCCTAAAAGCACATGGAGCAGCACGAACGTAATAAACATAAAGAATAGGAACACAGCACAACTACTTACTTTTTTGCAGCAATCTCCGGATCTTTCTGTACTGCTCGTGTTCTCGTAATTTCAGGTCCGACCACCGCTTCCTGAGCTGATCTTTCGATCGTCGTACCCCGAATTTCCGGTGCAGACTCCTGACCACTTTCGCCATGATCTTGGCCTTTCTGACATTGGGGTTGGGGTAAGGCCCATACTTTCCATCATAGTCGGCCTTCTTCAGGATGTCCACCATCTCCAACATCTCCCCAAAGGACATATTTGAGTCCTTTAATCTCCTTCTGGATCGGGACGTTTCAGGCTCCAGCCTTTCCTCCTCCTCCTCCTCGTTGCTACAATTAGCACGATCCTGCTGTCTATCCGCCATGTGCTCTTCCCCCACTGCGCCGAACGAAAAGGGGCGGGGAATAGACTAGAAAGAACGTCAGGGGCGGGCGGAGTTATACGCATGCGCAGTGTGTATAAATCGTAACGCGCGCGTCTTACGTACGATCTGTGAGCGGAGGAAGGAGCATCGGAGACGCCGATCGTGCTAACAAAGGTAGGATCTAAACTTGGGCCTATACTGCTTCGAAATTGAAGCCTATATTGTAACAAGATTAGGGGAGTTTGGCCTGACATTAGGGTTTGTCTTGTGTTGTGTCTTGCAGAGAAAATGGATGGGTTCAATGACCACAATTTCCTGCCCCTGTTCATAGACAAGTACAGGGAGCTGCCCTGTCTGTGGCAAGTGAGACACCCCCACTATAATCACAAACAGAAGAGGCAGGCAGCGCTGGAGAAACTGCTGGAGTTGGTGAAGCCGGTGGTCCCCACAGCAACCATCCCTTATTTGAAAGCTAAAATTGGTGGCCTGAGGAGCACTTATCTTAGGGAGCGCAAGAAGGTCACAGATTCCCAGAGGTCCAGAGCTGCAGCAGATGACGTTTATGTCCCCAGGCTGTGGTACTATGAGAGACTGCGATTTCTGTCAGACCACACTGAAGTCGGGAAATCCCTCTCTACTCTTCCTTCCACGCTTCCTTCCACCCCAGCTGAGGCTTCCGATGGCCAGCCTGGGCCTTCCAGCCAGGAAGAAGTGGAGGAGCCCAGCTGGAGTCAGGTATAGCATTCTTCAACAGATTTCTGGGCAATAAAGAAATTATGTTTACTAGATGTTATTATTGATCACTAATTGCTGATTGAAAGTGTTTTACATATCAATAGACAGTAGTGGGCACCCAAAATTGGGAAAAGAATGAAAACTGCTGGGCTCAGAAGGATAGTCTGTTATATTTGTTAACATTCAATTTGCAGCAGTCAGGAGGTGAAAATTGTGTGTGATTGATGAATAAAAAACTAAAACTATGTCCCTTTTTCATACACAGGAAGACCTCAGCCAGGAGGAGGCTGTGGAATGTGGCAGTCAGGAGGAGGCGGGGATTATTAGTGTCAGCCAGGAGGAGGCGGGGATTAGTGGCAGCCAGGAGGAGGCGGGGCTAAGTGGCAGCCAAGAGAAGCCTGGGACAAGTCGCAGCCTGACTGAGTCTCAGGTTCCTCCCCTCCGCCTGCCATACAAAAGGGCCAGGAAGGCCACTCCCAGTCCTGTGCAGGATTCAGCGTACAGGCTGATCCAGGAGGCTTCTGCGTCCCTCAGAGCCTTCCCCAGTCCTGAAGAGGTCTTTGCCTGCATGGCTGCCACAAAATTGCAGGGCATGCAGGAGGGTCAACGCAAGATCTCTGAGGACCTGATTTATAAAGTCCTTCGTAAGGGGGAGAGTGGGGAACTGACACACAAGACGGATGTCATTGAGAGGGACGATCCTCCTCCTCCTCCTCCTCCTGCTGCCACAACTCCACCACCACAGCCAAAGCCTGTAAGGAAGCGTGGAAGGAAGACCAAAGAGTGATGGCCCTGGGTTCAGTCTGGTCTGACAGAAGCTGCAGTCTCTCGTATGACCACAGCCTGGGGACACAGATGTCATCTGCTGCTTTCCGGATCTCTGGGACTTCTGGACCAGACTGCCCTCCCTTATGATATGGACTCCTCAGGCCACCAATTTTGCTTTTAAATAATTGATGTCTGCCCTGGGGGTCCAAGGCTTCACCCACTTCTGCAGTTTCTCCAGCGTTGCCTCCCTCTTTGTTTAGTTGTGAGCCCTTACTAAAATTTTTTTGGGTAAATTCTACTCTCCTGTGTGTGTTTTCATCCAAAAAGGACAGTTTGTTGGTGACGATTCAGGTACATTTCTAAAGTACAATGTGAAATTAACAAGGGACAACAACACCAAGCAATCTCCTACAGATTAAATAGAACAACATATTAGTGGTGTTGTGGGAACTTGTCACCAAAAACACACACAAACATTTTCGGGAGTACAAATCAAAATCACCAAAAAAAATAAAAAAATAAAAAAGAGAAACACAAAAAAAGAATCTACATTAAAGTCCAAAAAAAACAAAAAATTTTGTTGTCAGATGTGAGAAATCAAAATATATTGAGGGAATCCCGATAAATAGTAACGAAATAAGTTTGTGAGAAGTGTGTGTGAATATGAGCAGCAAAACTACTTAATTCTTGTCACATTATAAAGAAGAAGAGAGTGCGCTGTATTAAACCATTTTTAACATTGCAGCGTGACGAAAGTGCTGTATCCATTCCGAACGCTACGTTTACCAGAACGAGCTGTCCCGTGTCGGAATTTCTTCTGAGCATGCGTGGCACTTTGTGCGTCGGAACAGGCCACACACGGTCGGAATTGACGCGATCGGATTTTGTTGTCGGAAAATTTTATCTCCTGCTGTCCAACTTTGTGTGTCGGAAAATCCGATGGAAAATGTCTGATGGCGCCCACACACGGTCGGAATTTCCGACAACACGCTCCGATCGGACATTGTCCATCGGAAAATCCGACCGTGTGTACGGGGCACTAGAGTAATCTGCTGATGAGTGCACCTTTCACCAAACCCCTCCAAGCTGTGCTCCACACATCCCTCTGGGGTTCAAACTCACCACAAAGATGAAATAATCAAGCCTCAACCAACATCTGTATCTTGCCCCATACACGGATAGGTCCACGCTAGAAAGTCTCATGAGTAAGGAAATCAGGAACATGAGAAGAAAAACTCCACATAGGACAGTTCCGTTTGACTTTTTATTGTGCTCATCCGATTAAAATTCGTCAATACTCGCATAAGACTTTCACATGCCTTGTCTGAGTTGACCATGTAAATTAGTGTCGGTATACCGGTCTATCTCTACCTGATGCTAGGAAGCTGGAGTTTACTAAGATCGTTCCCGTTGTGCTTCAGGCTTCTATCCGTGTATGCGGCAAGATACCGATGTTGGTTGAGGCTTGATCTTTGTGGTGAGTTTGAACCCCAGAGGGGTGTGTGGAGCACAGTTTGGAGGGGTTTGGTGGAAGGTGCACTCATCAGCAGATTACTCTAGGTCCACCATCTTCATCCACTACAAACTTTCCTCTATCACCATCTATTATTATTATTATTATTATTATTATTATAATTTTGCTACCATGTTTTCATTATTTTGCAATTAATATTCGTATGTGTCATTGTACATATGCTAGCTAATCAGAGTTTTTTTCTGATTGGATCGCCGCTTTGATGAATTTTTTATCTGATTTTCACCAAACCCCTCCAAACTGGGCTCCACACACCCCTCTGGGGTTCAAACTCACCACAAAGATGAAATAATCAAGCCTCAATCAACATCGGTATCTTGCCGCATACACGGATAGAAGCCTGAAGCACAGCAGGAACGATCTTAGTAAACTCCGGCTTCCTAGCATCAGGTAGAGATAGACCGGTATACCGACACTAATCTACATGGTCAACTCGGACAAGGCATGTGAACGTTTTATGCAAGTATTGACAAATTTTAATCGGATGAGCACAATAAAAAGTCAAACGGAACTGTCCTATGTGGAGTTTTTCTTCTCATGTTCCCGATTTCCTGACTCCTGAGACTTTCTAAGCGTGAACCTATCCATGTATGGGGCAAGATACCGATGTTGGTTGAGGCTTGATTATTTCATCTTTGTGGTGCGTTTGAACCCCAGAGGGGTGTGTGGAGCACAGTTTGGAGGGGTTTGGTGAAAGGTGCACTCATCAGCAGATTACTCTAGGTCCACCATCTTCATCCACTTACGAACTTTCCTCTATCACCATTGTGACAGTATGGAACCCTGTCCTAGTGATAGTCGCCCAGGATTCTCAAATAGGCAGGTTGAGAGGCTCCAGGAGGATTATTTAATTTGGAGGAAAATGTTTTATTACTTTGATAAAAGTGGGCCTACAAGCCCTTAAACGGCATATCTGACGTGGACTCCGCTCACTGGTAAGCTCTACACTGAAGCTAAATAAACCCCAATAATACACCATCTATTATTATTATTATTATTATTATTTTGCTACTATGTTTTCATTATTTTGCAATTAATATTCGTAATGCCCTGTACACACGATCGGACATTGATCGGACATTCTGACAACAAAATCCATGGATTTTTTCCGACGGATGTTGACTCAAACTTGTCTTACATACACGGTCGCACAAAGTTGTTGGAAAATCCGATCGTTCTGAAAGCGGTGACGTAAAACACGTACGTCGGGACTATAAACGGGGCAGCAGCCAATAGCTTTAGTCTCTTAATTTATTCTGAGCATGCGTGGCACTTTGTGAGTCGGATTTGTGTACACACGATCGGAATTTAACCGATCGGATTTTGTTGTCGGAAAATTTTATAGCCTGCTCTCAAACTTTGTGTGTCGGAAATTCCGACGGAAAAAGCCCGATGGAGCTCACACACGAACGGAATTTCCGACAAACACAATCCGATCGCACTTTTTCCGTCGGAAAATCCGACCGCGTGTACAGGGCATATGTGTCATTGTACATATGCTAGCTAATCAGAGTTTTTTTTTTTCTGAATGGAACACCGCTTTCATGAATTTTTTATTGGATTTTACAGCATGAAAGATTTTTCATCTATGAAGATACTGTAGATACCGAACATGTCATGCTTTAAAAATTGCACACACCCGTGGAACGACAACAAACGACATAAACTCTATTATCCATAGGCAACGCTTTATAAGCCTTTACGAGTTACCACTTTAGATTTACACGGGAGGTCTGACGCTAGAATTGCTCTCAATCTGGCGTTCACGGAGATACCTGTGTGGTACGATCGCTGTTTACATGCTGACGCGGGACAGACAGGGGTAGGGGGGTGTTGGGGTTGTTACCTTCCCCCGTCATTTGTAAAAGAGATCTAGTGACTATTTAGCTGCTAGGATTGCTTGAAAGACCTCCGCCGGCTCTAGAAAACAATACCGGCATCATCCTGGTATAACCACTGGGTACGTCGACTGGCGGGCAAGTGGTTAATAATTAAAGTTTTGTTTATATTTCTTTAAACAGAGCTCTGTTTGTTTGTATAATGCCTAAAAGTCCCAAAAAAAACCTGCTATACGCTTTCTGGAACATTAAAAAAAAAACAATATACAGTATGTATTACATTGTTATCTTAAGTAATGACAAAGTTATTGCTGAATAAACAGGATCAAACGTGGCATGCAAGACATGCATAGTTTCGAACCTAGTGTCAGGGTATATTTAACCGCAAAAATGAGAAATTAAGAGGAGGAAAGTTCAAAACGAATCTTAGAAAGTATTATTTTACCGATGGGGCAGTCGGTGCTTGGAATAGACTTCCAGCAGAGGTACAGTAGTGAGTCAGTCAACAGCAAGTGGCTTCAAACATGCATGGGACAAACATAAATAAATACTCAGAAAAGAAAGTTAACAAAAAACACCCAAAAAAGAAAAAAAAATACAAAAACCTGTATAAATAAATAAAGAAAAAAACAAAACAAAAAAACAAAACAAAACGTGTATAAATAGAAAATAAATAAATAAATAAATGGGCAGACTCAATGAACCACTCGAGGGGTTACACTCGCTCAAGCAATGAACTTACCCCTTCAGAAAAGAGTCCAACCAACAGCATAAAAAAGAGCCAAGTCCGATACATTTTCCTTTCAGCTTCTCAAAAACTGGTCAGTTCAATTCATAAGAAATATTTCTTCTTGCCTCTAACCCAGTATGGTCACTCTACTCATTCTTCCATATCGGCTGGGATTGTCCATCGGCTAAAATGCAACCAGCATGGCCAGATGAACGGAGAGACACCAAATAAGGTTGTGTATATAATGACTTTGCATAGGTAGACCAAAACAATCTTTTCTCTGAGTCTTCCACGGAGTCAAACAGTTTTTCTAGCCTTTGTCGGAACGTTCACTTTGTAGAAAAGGAGGCTACACAGAAAACTTCCTCATACCTTAACTGTGCAGTTTTATTGGTATGTCACAATCTATTTTACACAACAAACTATTTTCATTTACTGAAAACCTTAGATTACATAAATCAGCTTTGAATATGAAAGCAATTTTAATGGTGAAGTTTATACACCATATTACCAAAAGTATTGGGACGCCTGCACACGAACTTTAATGACATCCCAGTCTTAGTCTGTAGGGTTCAATATTGAGTTGGGCCACCCTTTGCAGCTATAACAGCTTCAACTGACATTTTGGACAATTTCATGCTCCCAACTTTGTGGGAACAGTTTGCCTACCAGTGCACAAAGCAAGGTCCATAAAGACATGAATGAGCGAGTTTGGGGTGGAGGAACTTGACTGACCGGCACAGAGCCCTAATCTCAACCATACAGAGCACCTTTGGGATGAATTAGAGCGGAGACTGCGAGCCAGGCCTTCTCATCCAACATCAGCGCCTGACCTCACAAATGCGCTTCTGGAAGAATGGTCAAACCTTCCCATAGACACCCACCTAAACCTTGTGGATGGCCTTCCCATAAGAGTTGAAGCTGTTATAACTGCAAAGGGTGGGCCAACTCAATATTGATCCCTACGGACTAAGACTGGGATGCCATTAAAGTTCATGTGTGTGTAAAGGCAGGTGTCCCAATACTTTTGGTAATATAGTGTATATTGACCCCCCCCCCCCCCAGTAATCTATAGTTATTTGATATTCTCTTGCATACTCTTAGTTAGATACATATAACAGAGAAAATAGAGCCTAAACACACGCTGTTTAATTCACATTGTCCCTTCTATTTCTGTATGTGGATGATGGAACAGTAATTATTTTAATTAAAAAAGTACCTTCTTTTTTTAATCGAAATACAGCCGTCACTTGACCCAGCTCTCTCCCAGCCTGTCTGCAGGGAAACATAAGCAGGAGGAACCTCTAGTCCTCTGTTGCTGGTCACATGTTAAAGAAAAAAAAAAAGCATTTGGAATACAGACTAAAAATAAATAACTTATATAAATAAACTGTTTTAAATTGTTATACAAATATAAATATATACAAATATATATTTGAAATCAAATTTGTATTATTTTTTGGCAATAACATGGTATGGGCGGATATCGTCCAGTCACAGGCTGTGTCACTCCCCTCCAGCCTGTGTCTTACAATAAGAGGAAGGTGAAGGCTCCATTAATCTACATGTAATATCCCACCCCCCCCTCCATTGTGTTTAGCTGATTAGTGGGAATGGAGGAGGAGGGAGGGAGTGGGCGGTCATTTACCACTGTGTATACGCCCACATGTGTGACTCTATAGTCACATGGACTGATCCGATGTGATAGGGAGGAAATGCTCAGCATAGAAACTCACTAAAAACTGAGCATGTACAGAGCTGCCAACACTGCTCTGCAAAATCCCTAGCTGAATTGGGGACATGGACAGAAGGGGGCGATAGAGAGCAGCAGGATCAACCAGTTTTTTTTGCAGAATACAGAAAACAAATTTTATAGTGACTGAGTGAGTATGAACAGCATGTAATACACCATTTATTGTTAGTTTTTTATAATGCAGGTCTAACGACTTCAGCCCCAGAAGATTTTACCCTCTTAATGACCAGAGCATTTTTTGCGATACGGCACTGCGTCACTTTAACTGACAATTGCGCGGTCGTGCGTCGTTGTACCCAAACAAAATTGACGTCCTTTTTTCCCATGAATAGAGCTTTCTTTTGCGCTATGAACAAAAAAAGAGCGACAATTTTGAAAAAAAAGCAATATCTTTTACTTTTTGCTATAATAAATATCCCCAAAAAATACATAAAAAAGCAAATTTCGTCCTGAGTTTAGGCCGGTATGTATTCTTCTACATATTTTTGGTAAAACAAGTAACAATAAGCGTATATTGATTGGTTTGTGCAAAAGTTATACCGTCTACAAAATAGGGGATACATTTATGGCATTTTTATTTTTTTTATGGCATTTTTATTATTTTATTTTTTTTATCAGTAATGGCAGTGATCTGCGATTTTTATCGGGACTGCGACGTTGCGGCGGACAGATCGGACACTTTTGACACTATTTTGGGACCAATGGCATTTATACAGCGATCAGAGCTAAAAATAGTCACCGATTACTGTGTAAATGTCACTGGCAGGGAAGGGGCGATCAAGGGGTTAAGTGTGTTCCCTCAGTGTGTTCTAACTGTAGGGGGGATGGGCTACCACTGACATGACATCGATCACTTTTCCCGATGACAGGGAACAGAAGATCTCTGTCCTGTCACTAGGCAGAACAGGGAAATGCCTTTTTTACATAGGCACTTCCCCGTTCTGCTTCTCCTCGTTGCAATCGCGGGCCGCCGGTGACATCTCGCCCGCCCGCTATCCTGCTTTTGCGGACTGATGTATGACTACTTCAGTTTGCGCAGGAGTGCCATTCTGCAGATGTATATCAGCGTGAGCCGGTCGGCAAGAGGTTAATGAAACTTCAGGGTCCCATACAATTTGACTGTATAGAGAAAGTTTATGATTGTCACTTGAGCTTTATGATTTAGAATTGTCCTTCCACCTCAGTTGCAAGGCCTGCCTACTCAAGGTGCCCGCTTACCGCCTTAAAGTATAAGTTCATCTTGGCAGGAAAAATAAAAAAGTGAACTAACACCCTACACCCTCCCAACCCTCCTGATTTCTTACATCCGTGGGTGATGAGCTGTCCGTGCCCATGCCGCCATTGTAGCCCAGAGAGTTGAGATTCCAGCTCTTCTTCCTCTCTTTCAAGTGGCAGCTGGTGTTTTTTTTTGGGGGGGGGGGGGGTGGCAAACAACCAACCTCGCCAGCCCGCATCGGTCAGCTGGCAGCGGCTCCTGCATCCTCTTCTCCATCACGGCGGCTTCCGCCGCGCGTCTCCTCCCCTCCTCCTAGGCGTCCAATAGGATCGTGTCAGAAGTACAGTTAAATCACACTTGTTTAATAATAAAAGTAAAAAGAACAAACGTAGTCAAAACATTTTCAAAGTTCAGTAACCGGAACGGATAGTCAGCCAAGCCAGAAGTCAGGGATCAATGTAGTGGAACAGCAAGCAGGATCTGGAGCCAGAAGGGATGTCAGCAAAGCAGGTCTTGAACAGGATCGCAGGAGAGCGTCTCAGTTTCCGTGATGTTGACCAAGGCGAAGGCAGAGCTCCTCTGGACTGGACGGCTTAAGTAGGCAGGACTGACGAGCAGGATATCATCAACAGCTGAGTAACTGTGGAGAGATAAGGAGCTGGCAATTAGCCGACAGCTGAGCGGCCAGCTCAGAGAAGGAGGGGCTGAATCCAGCCCTGACAGATCGCCTGTCTCAAGACCTGCTTCCTGATTGGCTGAGAGGAGGTTCAGTGTTAGAAATAGCACATATTCATTCGCTATTGTAACACACCTGGGTGGGCTCGTTCGCATTCTCTGTGCCCCGAGCCCACCCTATTTTTAAGCCTATTAGAGCCTCTGGCTCTAATTAGGTGCTTCAATAAAACAAACCCCCCCTGTTGGAATTCATACATCCGGCGTCCTGCATAGGGGCCAGGTGCATGCATAGTGGGGGGGGGGGGGGCGGCGCCTATGCGGCCTTAATGGACGGGCCACCCCTGCTCCTTTTTGTAGGGCTTCTGGGATGTATCAGAATGATTCTGTATGGTCCGCGCCAACACGTGACTGATTTGACCAATCAGAATTGCTCTGATCCATCCCAGAAACCCTACAGGAAGAATGAGAATACGGCCGGGGATTTCAAATCCCTTGAACGGTACATTGGCTGTGTGGAGAGCTCATCGCCCACGGAGAAAAGTACAGCGAGGATGGGGAAAGAAGGTGGGGGGGCGGGGGGGGGGGGCGGTGAGGGTGTTGCGCTCTGATAGACTTGTATGGGGGCTTTGGAAAAGCGCTGAAGCAAGACGAAAGCAACAGAGGGTTTAAGTTTTAAAGTGCAGCGAAGCAAAGCAAGGGAGAGGGATCCCCGACCTCTGGATGATTTACAAGCATATCAAAGCTTAGTAGACCCACCTCAGTATAAGTCCAGGGGGCCCGTACCTGCGGGTGAGTGCACACCCCTGTGAGGGACATCCATGGTTTGGTTTTTGGAGTGGAAAATTGCATGCACACGGCACACTTTTTTTGGAACTGTTGCATTTATGATTTAGTGGTCACGAGACTTGTCTTCTAGCTTTATTGCATCTATTATTGTATTCACATACGGAATATTGTTTTAAGGGTAGCACGGCATTGTTTAAAGGATAGCTCTTTGAAAATGTTGCATAAAAGTACCCGTAGAGGGAAAAACAGTTAACATAGTTGACATACTTGCCTTTCCCGGACTTCAGTAGTGTAGGGGATCCAGGATGTGTTTTGAGAAGTGCCTAGTACAAAGTCTGAAATCACTTAAAATGTCTTTTTGCAATGTATTGGTGAAGGGCATTTGATATACTGCACACCCAACACTTTTCAGGGGAATGACCCCCCCCCCCCACACACACACACCTTCTTCTGGGCTTTAGTGTTGAATGCTAGTCAGGATGAGCAAACATATCGGAGTTGAGTTCCCGGCACATACTTCTGGCGGTTGCAGCGGTGATGGGGATGCACTGGATACCTTCGCTGTCATTGTGCTATTGCTGGGTGTCCAGCGCATTCTAATACCTTTGACCACTTGCCTACCGGGCACTTATACCCACTTCCTGCCCAGGCCAATTTTCAGCTTTCAGCGCTGTCACTAAATTTTTATCATTTTTTTTCACACAAACAGAGATTTCTTTTGGTGGTATTTAATCATTACTGGGATTTTTAGTTTTTGCTAAACAATCAAAAAAAAGAGTAAATTAAAAAAAAAAAAAAAGTTTTCATAGTTCGTTATAAAATTTTGCAAACAGGTAATTTTTCTCTTTCATTGATGTGCGCTGATGAGGCTGCACTGATGGGCACTGATCGGTGACACTAACAGGCACTGATAAGGTGGCACTGATGAGCACTGATAGGTGGCACTGGTGGGCACTGGTAGGTGGCACTGATAGGTGGCAGTGATGGTCACTAATGAGGCGGCACTGGTGGGCACTGATCAGGAGGCACTGATGAGGCTGCACTGAGAGGTGGCACTGATAGGCAGCACTGAAAGGTGGCACTGATGGGCACAGATGGGCACTGGTAGGTGACATTGATAGGCAGCATTTAAAGATGGCACTGATGATGAGGCACTGATGGGCACTGATTGGCCGCACTGATGGGCACTGATATGGGGCACTGGTGAGCACTGGTAGGTGGCACTGATTGCCACAGATGAGGCTGCACTGGTGGGCACTGATCAGGAGGTACCGATGAGGCTGCACTGAGAGGTGGCACTGATAGGCAGCACTGAAAGGAGGCACAGATGGGCACTGGTAGGCAGCACTTAAAGGTGGCACTGATAATGAGGCACTGATAGGTGGCACTGGTGGGCACTGGTAGGTGGCACTGGATAGCAGTACTGATGGGCACTGGTCTATAGCGCGGACGACAAGTGGTTTATTAAAAAGAAAGTCAAATGCTGCTTTGGCAGGATAATGCCTGCTCGCATGTAATATGGCTGGAGATGTATAGGAACCTTCCTCCTCATAGTGATAGGCAGGATATGGGGAAACAAGATAAACATCCATAGCTTAATACTGTTTAGTTAAAACGTTATAAAAAAGAAAAAGCCAAATGGCTGCCCTCATATCAAAGTACCTTGACCCGGCACTGGGGCTGCTGGCTTGTCTCAAGGTAGTGGTTGCATGTGTCTCGCGTCCACCTCCGTGGATGGCGTGCGTTCCACCGACCGGAAGGACAACCAGAGGGACCGGAAGAGGCATGGAATAGCGTGACCAGGTACCGTCTCGACATACGTTTCGTGATTACGTCTTCAGGAAGCTTCCCTTCCATGCCAGTGTCATTTATACAGTAATCAGTGCATTTTTTAAACACTGTCTTGGTGTCACTGGTCCGCAAAAAGTGTCACTTGGGGTCAGATTTGTCCGCTGCAATGTCGCAGTCTCGCTAAAAATTGCTGATCACCGCCATTACTAGTAAAAACCAAAAAAAAAAAAAAAAAAGTCCATAAAACTGTCCCGTAGTTTGTAGACGCTATAACTTTTGTGCAAACCAATCAATATAAGCTTATTGGGATTTTTATCTTAAATTTTATCGTAAAAAATATTGTTTTTTTTCAAAATTGTCGGCCTTTTTCTGTTTATAGCGCAAAAGGACATCAATTTTATTTGGGTACAGCGTCGCACGACCGCACAACTGTCAGTTAAACTATCGCAGTGCCGTATCGCAAAAAATGGCCTGGTCATTAAGGGGGTAAATCCTTCCGGGGCTGATGTGGTTAAACGAGCTGTGGAAAGTAAAGGAACACCTGAAAACATGACCCGTTGTGTCATGTTAGTTGAAGCCGAGTTCCCCCCAAAAATGGAACTTCCACTTTTCCAGTTCCTCCCCCCCCCTCCGGGGTCACATTTGGCACCTTTCAGGGGGAAGGGGGAACAGATACCTGTCTAATACAGGTATTTTGCTCCCACTTCCTGGCATAGGTACCCGAGCCACCCGCGGGTATCTATGCCACTTCCCGTCCCCCCCCCCCGCTGTCTTCTGGGAGACACACGGGTCCCAGAAAACAGTAGGGACCAGTGGGATCGCGCAGCGCGAGTCGCGCATGCGCAGTAGGGAACCAGGAAGTGAAGCCGCAAGGCTTCACTTCCTGATTCCCTTAGGCTCGATTCACACCTATGCATGTTGCTTTTGAGCGTTTTTGGAGTTTTTTTTGTCATGCTTGCCACGTTTTTAAGCAGCGTTTTTGTAGCGTTTTTACAGCGTTTTTGTGGCGTCTTTGCCGCGTTTTGCGTTTTTTTTACAGTTTTTTTTTTTGACTGTATACAGTCAAAAAAAAATTTAAAAAACAAAAAAAAAAAAACGGCAAAAACGCATCAAAAACGCTGCAAAAATGCGGCACTTGCGTTTTTGATGCTTGTCCATTGAATTCTATTACATGCAAAACGCTGCAATTTGCATGAGAAAAAGTCCCTGACCCTTTCCAAAAATGCAGAGGTACAAAAAGGCATTGATGTGAACATGTACCATAGGAACCCATGTTAAAAAATTCCCATGCATTTCTGCAAAATGCAAAATGCATCAAAAAACGCGCTAGTGTGAATGGAGCCTAACCGAGGATGGCGAGCGACGGCAGCACCCGACAGCCGAGGGGTAGATCGGCTTCGGGTCGCGACATCGCGGGCACCCTGGACAGGTAAGTGTCCTTATTTTAAAAGTCAGCAGCTGCAGTATTTGTTTTTGTTTTGTTTGTTTTTTTTTTTTTAATTGCCTTTTTTTTTTATTGTTTTTTGTATGCTGCCATCTTGCTGCCATCTTGTGACAATTTTTTGTATTGCATGTAATTTTCTGTTTTCCCTTTCTTTTCTTTGTGTGGGCTTCTGTTATCCTTCCTCCTCTCAAGACACACATTGGGGCTAGTAAAATAAACACTCATTTTTAACTGCCTTGAACACATCTATATCAAGTCTACCACATCTTATTATATTGCCTTAGCATTCTGCATACAGGAAAGACATTATACTAGGTGAATTTAAAGAATTCCACCAAACTGTATTTATAATGGCATATAACCCCAAATGCATACCTCCCAACATTTTGAAATGGGAATGAGGGACACCTACTTGCAAACATATGTAGGCATAGGACACGCCCCTCTGACACACACACCCTTGACACACCCCCTTAAAGGAGAATTAACCCAAAAAAAGGTTAATTAAGTCCACAAGGACTTTTTTTTGCCACTCCTATTCCTTTATATTGGCTTTTAACATTTACAAATGCAGCAATTTTGAATTTAGGTGAAAGGTTTAGCACTGGGAAACACTTTTTGAAAGATAAAAAGTGCATTTTATATACAACTATATAGATCAGACCAAAATGAGGGACAAATGAGGAGGAATGAGGGACAGAGGGACATTGCTCCAAATCAGGGACAGTCCCTCCAAATGAGGGACAGTTGGGAGCTATGCAAATGGGTTGTGAGGATTTAAAATAACATAAAAATGTGTTCTGGAAAATACTGTACTGCTGTGATTTCTTCATGAATGGTGCATACACATATGCATGAGTTTGAATTTCAATCACTGATAGCGAAACTCGCTTTCTAAAAATGTATACACAATGTCCTCAATAAAGTAGGTTGACCAGACATCCCCGTTTTTTCCGGGCAAAGTCCCTGGACTGAGGACACTGCCCCCAGACCAAGTCTGTCCCTGGTTTTGTCCCCAGATTCAGGGCCGATGTTCTGTCAATTTCTCCAACCCATTAGAAACTCCAACCACGTTACTTCCGGTTTATTTAAACCCTTAGTAATTGTAGATTTTGACGAATTGGTGGTTTGACAAAACACTGACAACCTAATATAGACCCGTACAGGAAGACTGAGCTGTTTTAAAAGCACAGCAGCTAACGAGGACAAAGTTGGCACCGCTTCAGAGGTGGCCATTTTGTTGGCTAGTATCGGAGCGGAGTAAGACTCTCCACCCATAATATCCTGCACCGGACTCTATTTGGTTGCCGTTGTTGTGTCCAACCACCAATTCGCCAAAAACTCCAATTACTGCTGGTTTAAAGAAACCGGAAGTTAAGTAGTTGGAGTTTCTGACGGGTTGGAGAATTTGACAGAACACCAGATTAATGTAGACAGGCATCCCATGCTAGCTGAGATACAGTCTGGTGGCTTGGATGCTGACGGCCCCTGCTGGACGATCCCACTGCTGCTCCTGCTGCTGTTCAGTGGAGGAGAGGCAGAGTCAAAAATTTACTGTGTGGAGGGCTAAGGCCGGGTGGTGAGCAGATGGGGGGGGGGGGGTCAGAGCTGATGCGGCTGCATGGAGAGATGGAGAGTTTAACTGTTGTGGGGGAAGGGCTAAAAGGTGGCTGCAGAAATAATCTGTGAGAGAAGGGTGCAGAGGTGAGCTATGGATGTGGGGGCAGAAGTGGGGGCAGAAGTGTCCTCTGTGCACAGCAAACCTCTGAATCCTGCACTCTATACCTAAAACCCTCCTGTATATTATGTAGTCCTGTGCCCAGCACTCTGTGTATTATGCAGTCCTGTGCCCAGCACTCTGTGTATTATGCAGTCCTGTGCCCAACGCTCTGTGTATTATGTAGTCCTGTGCCCAGCACTCTGTGTATTATGTAGCCCTGTGCCCAACGCTCTGTGTATTATGCAGTCCTGTGCCCAACGCTCTGTGTAATATGTAGCCCTGTGCCCAACGCTCTGTGTATTATGCAGTCCTGTGCCCAGCACTCTGTGTGTTATGTAGCCCTGTGCCCAACGCTCTGTGTATTATGTAGTCCTGTGCCCAGCGCTCTGTGTATTATGGAGTCCTGTGCCCAGCACACTGTGTATTATGCAGTCCTGTGCCCAGCACTCTGTGTATTATGCAGTCCTGTGCCCAGCACTCTGTGTATTATGCAGTCCTGTGCCCAGCACTCTGTGTATTATGCAGTCCTGTGCCCAGCGCTCTGTGTATTATGCAGTCCTGTGCCCAGCACTCTGTGTATTATGCAGTCCTGTGCCCAACGCTCTGTGTATTATGCAGTCCTGTGCCCAGCACTCTGTGTATTATGCAGTCCTGTGCCCAACGCTCTGTGTATTATGTAGCCCTGTGCCCAGCACTCTGTGTATTATGCAGTCCTGTGCCCAGCACTCTGTGTATTATGCAGTCCTGTGCCCAGCACTCTGTGTATTATGCAGTCCTGTGCCCAGCACTCTGTGTATTATGCAGTCCTGTGCCCAGCACTCTGTCTATTATGCTGTCCTGTGCCCAGCGCTCTGTGTATTATGCAGTCCTGTGCCCAGCGCTCTGTGTATTATGTAGTCCTGTGCCCAGCACTGTGTAATATGCAGTCCTGTGCCCAGCGCTCTGTGTATTATGCAGTTCTGTGCCCAGCGCTCTTTGTATTATGTAGCCCTGTGCCCAGTGCTCTGTTTATTTTTGCAGTCCTGTGCCCAGCATTCTGTGTATTGTGCAGTCCTGTGCCCAGAACTCTGTGTATTGTGCAGTCCTGTGCCCAGCACTCTGTGTATTATGCAGTCCTGTACCAAGCGCTCTGTGTATTATGCAGTCCTGTGCCCAGCACTCTGTGTATTATGCAGTCCTGTGCCTAGCACTCTGTGTATTATGCAGTCCTGTGCCCAGCACTCTGTGTATTATGCAGTCCTGTGCCTAGCACTCTGTGTATTATGCAGTCCTGTGCCCAGCACTCTGTGTATTATGCAGTCCTGTGCCTAGCACTCTGTGTATTATGCAGTCCTGTGCCCAGCACTCTGTGTATTATGCAGTCCTGTGCCCAACGCTCTGTGTATTATGTAGCCCTGTGCCCAGCACTCTGTGTATTATGCAGTCCTGTGCCCAGTACTCTGTGTATTATGCTGTCCTGTGCCCAGCACTCTGTGTATTACAGTGGCGGTGCGTCCATTTAGGGTGCAGAGGTGAGCTATGGATGTGGGGGCAGAAGTGTCCTCTGTGCATAGCAAACCTCTGAATCCTGCACTCTATACCTAACAATAAAAAATAATGCAGCGCTAAAAGTAACCAAAAAGTGAAAAGAAATTTTTTGTTTGTGAACAAAAAATTATTATGGAAAATTCGTGAACTATAATGTCATAAATGATACCACAAAAAACATACCATAAGATTATTATAACCACTGAAAGATTGTGCAAAGAATTGTGCATTCAAATGATGTTATCAAACAAGCCAAAAAGTGATCATAAAAAAGTCCCATCACAATTAGTGCAATTTTAAATATATGTAAAGTTCATAAACATAAAAAAGATAATCCAAAGTCCATGATGAAAAGATCCAATCTCCCAAGAGGTGAATACACCTAAGTGAATATGAGGCTCCTTACCGACTCAAAAGACCACAACGGTCTGACCAGGCATATGGGAGATTAGAGGTTTCCCAATAACCTATACCAGCAACTGGATCTGCGGCTAAAGCTGGTATAACCTGCAGCTCCCATGAGTTTCTAACAGTTTCCAACAAATTTTAAGCTTCTTGTTTGTTTATTTGAATGTGATCTGAATATGATTAGTGGAGTATGTTGTTGCAAGCTGTAAGATCTGTATAGTTGCTGGCAGGGCAAGTTGATTGGTACCTAAGTTTTATGTGTTGATCTTGTCTTGGCCTCTTGCTATTCTGACTTTTGAAGCAAAAACTCTATACCTAACACCCTCCTGTATATTATGCAGTCCTGTGCCCAGCACTCTGTGTATTATGCAGTCCTGTGCCCAGCGCTCTGTGTATTATGCAGTCCTGTGCCCAGCACTCTGTGTATTATGCAGTCCTGTGCCCAGCGCTCTGTATATTATGCAGTCCTGTGCCAAGCACTCTGCGTATTATGCAGTCCTGTGCCCAACGCTCTGTGTATTATGCAGTCCTGTACCCAGTGCTCTGTTTATTTTTGCAGTCCTGTGCCCAGCACTCTGTGTATTGTGCAGTCCTATGCCCAGCGCTCTGTGTATTATGTAGTCCTATGCCCAGCACTCTGTGTATTATGTAGCCCTGTGCCCAGCACTCTGTGTATTTTGTGGTCCTGTGCCCAGCACTCTGTGTATTGTGAAGTCCTGTACCCAGCACTCTGTGTTCTACAGTCCTGTTCCCAGCACTCTGTGTATTCTACAGTCCTGTGCCCAGCACTCTGTGCATTCTACAGTCCTGTGCCCAGCACTCTGTGTATTCTACAGTCCTGTGCCCAGCACTCTGTGTATTGTGCAGTCCTGTGCCCAGCAATCTGTGTATTCTACAGTCCTGTGCCCAGTGCTCTGTGTATTATGCAGTCCTGTGCCCAGCGCTCTGTATATTATGCAGTCCTGTGCCCAGCGCTCTGTGTATTATGTAGTCCTGTGCCCAGCACTGTGTAATATGCAGTCCTGTGCCCAGCGCTCTGTGTATTATGCAGTTCTGTGCCCAGCGCTCTTTGTATTATGTAGCCCTGTGCCCAGTGCTCTGTTTATTTTTGCAGTCCTGTGCCCAGCATTCTGTGTATTGTGCAGTCCTGTGCCCAGAACTCTGTGTTTTATGCAGTCCTGTACCAAGCGCTCTGTGTATTATGCAGTCCTGTGCCCAGCACTCTGTGTATTATGCAGTCCTGTGCCTAGCACTCTGTGTATTATGCAGTCCTGTGCCCAGCACTCTGTGTATTATGCAGTCCTGTGCCCAGCACTCTGTGTATTATGCAGTCCTGTACCCAGCACTCTGTGTATTATTCAGTCCTGTGCCCAGCGCTCTGTGTATTATGCAGTCCTGTGCCCAGCGCTCTGTGTATTATGTAGTCCTGTGCCCAGCACTGTGTAATATGCAGTCCTGTGCCCAGCGCTCTGTGTATTATGCAGTTCTGTGCCCAGCGCTCTTTGTATTATGTAGCCCTGTGCCCAGTGCTCTGTTTATTTTTGCAGTCCTGTGCCCAGAACTCTGTGTATTGTGCAGTCCTGTGCCCAGCACTCTGTGTATTATGCAGTCCTGTACCCAGCGCTCTGTGTATTATGCTGTCCTGTGCCCAGCACTCTGTGTATTACAGTGGCGGTGTGTCCATTTAGGGTGCAGAGGTGAGCTATGGATGTGGGGGCAGAAGTGTCCTCTGTGCATAGCAAACCTCTGAATCCTGCACTCTATACCTAACACCCTCCTGTATATTATGCAGTCCTGTGCCCAGCACTCTGTGTATTATGCAGTCCTGTGCCCAGCACTCTGTGTATTATGCAGTCCTGTGCCCAGCGCTCTGTGTATTATGCAGTCCTGTGCCCAGCACTCTGTGTATTATGCAGTCCTGTGCCCAGCGCTCTGTATATTATGCAGTCCTGTGCCAAGCACTCTGTGTATTATGCAGTCCTGTGCCCAACGCTCTGTGTATTATGCAGTCCTGTACCCAGTGCTCTGTTTATTTTTGCAGTCCTGTGCCCAGCACTCTGTGTATTGTGCAGTCCTATGCCCAGCGCTCTGTGTATTATGTAGTCCTATGCCCAGCGCTCTGTGTATTATGTAGCCCTGTGCCCAGCACTCTGTGTATTTTGTGGTCCTGTGCCCAGCACTCTGTGTATTGTGAAGTCCTGTACCCAGCACTCTGTGTTCTACAGTCCTGTTCCCAGCACTCTGTGTATTCTACAGTCCTGTGCCCAGCGCTCTGTGTATTCTACAGTCCTGTGCCCAGCACTCTGTGTATTTTGTGGTCCTGTGCCCAGCACTCTGTGTATTGTGAAGTCCTGTACCCAGCACTCTGTGTTCTACAGTCCTGTTCCCAGCACTCTGTGTATTCTACAGTCCTGTGCCCAGCGCTCTGTGTATTCTACAGTCCTGTGCCCAGCACTCTGTGTATTATGCAGTCCTGTGCCCAGCAATCTGTGTATTCTACAGTCCTGTGCCCAGTGCTCTGTGTATTATGCAGTCCTGTGCCCAGCGCTCTGTATAATATGCAGTCCTGTGGCCAGCACTCTGTGTATTATGCAGCCCTGTGCCCAGCACTCTGTGTATTACAGTGGAGGTGCGTCCATTAAGGGTGCAGAGGTGAGCTATGGATGTGGGGGCAGAAGTGTCCTCTGTGGACAGCAAACCTCTGAATCCTGCACTCTATACCTAACACCCTCCTGTATATTATGTATTCCTGTGCCCAGCACTCTGTGTATTATGCAGTCCTGTGCCCAGCACTCTGTGTATTGTGCAGTCCTATGCCCAGCGCTCTGTGTATTATGTAGTCCTATGCCCAGCGTTCTGTGTATTATGTAGCCCTGTGCCCAGCACTCTGTGTATTATATTCGTTACGTTCACAAACAGCCAAATTTGAAAGGAAATTCCAATACCTATAATGTAATGGTTAGTAATAGTTAAGTTATTATTAGTTGATTATTATTTCAGATTTTGTAATCTTTGAATTTACGAATGTACGAATTTACAAATGTACAAATGTACGAATTTGGGAATTTAAGAAATGTACGAATATACGAATTTACGAATGTGTGAATTTACGAATGTGCGAATGTACAAATTTACGAATTTATGAATATTCAAATTTACGAATATTTGGAAAAATTCGTTAAACGGGTTTTCTTTAATTCGGATATTTCCGAATTAACAAATTTGTCAAAATTCGTTAAAAAACAAATTCGGAACGAAACGAATTGCACATGTCTACTATACAGTACACAGAACCATTCACATCCATTGCTGACCTGAAAAGTCCTCTGATGCCCCCCTAAGCTAACTTTGGTCAAAAGCCAGGTAACTACCTGACCTGTGTGACTTTGGACTGTGCAGATAGACTCCATGTGTTCCTGTTGGGTTGAAGACCAGAACCTCATTGCTTCTAGGTCATAATGGTAAGAACTAAGCCTATCTATAGACCAGTGGCGGTTGGTGCTCCATTTTTGGGGAAGGAGTGGCAAATAAACCACCTGCCACATCACCATCATCCCCCCCATCGCTTGCTCGACCGTCCATGAGTCCGCACCCCAGCCCCGCACTCACCCCATCTAGGGCGCAGGCATCGTCGCATCCTTCCTGCATCTCCTCCTCCTCGGCGGCTTCCCCTGTGTCTCCTCCTCCTTGGCGGCTTCCCCTGTGTCATCTCCTCCTCCCCGGCGGCCAATACAGTCGCTTCTCCTCTCGGGACAATCGGGTCTCAGGGACTCGCTTCCTGATTGGCCGGGAGGAGAATCAGAAAGACAATAGAGACTATTAATTCGCTATTGTGACACAAGTGGGTGGGCTGGGGGGGGGGGGTTGCTCTGCTCCCCATATGGAAGGGCCGCCACTGCTACAGATGTAAGATGGCATTCTGAAGAAGGGGATGAGGGCCTACCTAAACAATCCACCTGAATGGAATCTAAACAGGGCAGGCTGGTGCATGACATTTTTGTTGTTAGATTGTACATTCAGATTGAAATGCGTCAGTTATAAGCCCAACTCTAGGTTTTTTTTTTGTTTGTTTTTTTTTTAGAAAATGAAATGGGCATCCAGGCAGTGAACAAACTAAAAAAGCAGCTCAAGCTGAAAATTCCCACCATCCATTTGGTGCTGCTCACTGCAAAACACTTCCTTATTTTACCACAAGATGTCCTCAGTCTCCCGGTTTGAATGGTGCCCAGTGGGAGACTGAGAACAGGTCTATGAATAAAAAAATGTACTATACAAATGTGACAAAATTGCCATTACCCTAACACAACTTGCCATATGCATCGAAACGATATGTATAGTATAATTATGGGACTTTTAAGGCATAGCATTTACTAGAAAAATAACATTTATTTAATTCAGTTGAATTTAGACAATATTAGTCCGTACAGTAGCAGATTATACTAAAATATACTACAATTGTAAAACAAATTGATCCCAAATACTGTGATAATTGCATATAATAGTCATTCAAGCTCAAGGCGTATCTTGGACATGGTCCTCTTCATCAGTACAGGAGCTATCAATGTAGACTTTATTTGTACTTGTCTAAATGGAATGACAAGTTTTAATGATATACAGTGGAACCTTGGTTAACGAGTAACGCGGTTTTAAAAGACGAGCAACTTTTTTTTTTTTTAATTCTGACTCAGTTTGCGAGTGTTGTCTCACAAAACGAGCAGAATTCACGCTAATGGTGTGTGCAGTACCGCATTTGGCCAGAGGTGCGGGGGCGCGGTGACACTCGGAACGGTTCGGAGCCGATCAGAAATACTCGGAACCACTCGGAAATACTCGGAAACACTCTAAAATACTCCGTTCCTGAGTGTTTCCAAGCCTTTCAGAAGGTTTCCGAGTTCAGCCGAGCTGTCCCCGAGTATTTCTGAGGCTCTCTGGTGCCCCCCACCTCTGGCCACATGCGGTATTGCATGCAAAAGAAGTCAATGTGGAACAAATTAGGTTTGTTTCCATTGACTTCTATGGGGAAATTAGCTTTGATATGCGAGTGCTTTGGATTACAAGCATTCTTCTGGAATGGATTATGCTTGTAATCCAAGGTTCCACTGTATAAAGAAAATAAAATTTCACACACTGTATAATAGCATTTCCCAAGGGATTTCCGCATGGGCTTGGACAATTCCTATTCATGGATTTACATATATCTCCCAGGGGTGCCCCAAGCCCTTCTCTCCCCTTATCCTCCTCCTCCAACCTCCAATATAGTTTCACTGTGATCTCTTCTGAGTAGTTTTCATATATTATATAATGTACCTATTGATTTAATATCACAATTCCATTTAGATCAAAAGAGTTTATTGACTTTATCCTAGGATAGAGAGAATTTATCACAAACTGTTATCATTTTATTAATTTTCCTAGTTACATTAAAGCTAATAGGTAGAATTGTTATAATTATAATGAAGAAATTCTGGCAGATTGTCAGAAACCATGAAATCTGACTGAGGCAGAAGTACAGTTAAATCACACTTGTTTAATAATAAAAGTAAAAAGAACAAACGTAGTCAAAACATAGCCAAAGTTCAGTAAACGGAATGGATAGTCAGTCAAGCCAGAAGTCAGTGATCAATGTAGTAGAACAGCAAGCAGGATCTGGAGCCAGAAGGGATGTCAGCAAAGCCAGTTTTTAAACAGGAACGCAGGAGATAGTTTCTTGTGATGTTGACCAAGGCGAAGGCAGAGCTCCTCTGGACTGGACAGCTTAAGTAGGCAGGACTGACGAGCAGGATCAACAACAGCTGGGTAACTGCAGAGAGAGATGAGAGCTGGCAATTAGCCATCAGCTGAGCGGCCAGCTCAGAGAAGGAAGGGCTGAGCCCAGCCCTGACACAGATTTAAAAATATGCTATTTCTCTATACAAAGGCTTTTAATGATTAATCATAATTCTAATTTTATTGCTGGAGGACCCCAACTTGCCATATGTTGTGTAATATACATTCCTCATATGGTTGTAAGTGCCATCTAGTGCAATATTTATTTTACCTCAATCAAGAAACAAACCTATTACGGCCACTAGATGGCGCTTACGATTACAGGAGACGCATACCAGCATGGGGCATTCTGCGCTGTGGGAATGTGTGTGATTTTGCATGCGTTCCTAGCCCTAAGCCTCGTACACACGATTGGATTTTCCGATGGGAAATGTGTGATGACAGGCTGTTGTCGGAAAATCCGACCGTGTGTACGCTTCATCGGACAATTGTTGTCGGATTTTCCGCTGACAAATGTTGGATGGCAGGTTTTCAAATTTTCCGGGGACAAATGTCTGTTGTTGGATTTTCAGAGCGTGTGTGTACACAAGTCCATCGGAGAAAAGTCCAAAGTACAAACACGCATTCTCAGAAGCAAGGACGAGCCGGAAGCGGTCGGTCTTGTAAACTAGCGTTCGTAATGGAGAATTAACATTCGTGACGTGGCAAATTATGAAATCTGGAAATGCAGCGCACAATTCTCTTCTTTAATGGGATAATAATGAAGCTGCTTTGCTGGTGATACTGATGGAGTTATTGCAAACGAATTTTCAAAGGCTTTTTTTTTTCTAGTGATATCAAGAATAATATTATTATGCTTCTTTTTTTATTATTTGGGCAAGTTACCACAACACCATTATCCCGTAGTTTTTAGGATCAAAGATACAACTATGTTGGTGTCCCTTGTTAATTTTACATTGTATTTTTTTTAAAGTGTAACTGCCGAGTCCCAAACTGTCATTTGAAGTAAAACACATAGACAAGTATTATTCTACACAATTTTTTTTTATTGTGCATTAAAAAAAGAAAACAAATAAAATTAGACATGCTATCTGCCAAAAGACCTTCACCAAAAAGTGCATTCTATGCATCCAAAAATATAGAAATCAAATCATTATTATTCAACCAAAAAAATAATGTCAAAGCAATAACTCCAAGACGTTATCTCCTCCGATTCCGCAACATGGCTGGTTGACGAACGGCCGTTCATAAACGAACTGAAAAGCGCAAAATGAAAAGCGCGAATCAACACTCACCAAACTTCTACTAACACGAAATTAGCAGAAGGAGCCCAAAAGGTGGCGCTAAAGAGATGGAAAACCACACAGTACATCACTACGTTCGTATTTGTTGGCCAACAATTGTGTGGCCGTGTGTATGCAAGACAAGTGTGGGCCAACGCCCTTCGGACAAAATTCCACGATTTTGTTGGCCAAAAATCCGATCGTGTGTACGAGGCTTAAGTGCTGTTAAAGAGCCAGTGGCTGTCCAGAAGAAGAAGGTGAGTGCTGTTGTCCTTAGCAACCCCTGTGAAGTTGGCTGTCTTTTTGCAAAAGATGTTGCCTACGGATGATCACTGATGCAATCACTGAGCGGCAAATGATATTACCTGTGATGTATTTCCGTTATCTTTTAAACCTGGCCTGTTAGTAGGTCCTGAGGATAGGAGTTGAGAACCGCTGCTTTAGTAGAAGCACCTCCCCCACAATTAGCAACTCCCTAGGAGCACATTTAACCCTTTGATTGCCCCTGCTGTTAACCCCTTCCTTGCCAGTGTCATTAGTACAGTGACAGTGTATATTTTTTAGCACTGATCACTGTATTAATGTCACTTGTCCCCAAAAAAGTGTCAGTTAATGTCCGATTTGTCCGCCGCAATATCATAGTCCCGCCATAAGTCGCTGATAGCCACCATTACTAGTAAAAAAAATAAAAAACAAATAAATAAATCTATTCCATAGTTTGTAGACACTATAACTTTCGTGCAAACCAATCAATATACGCTTATTGGGATTTTTTTTTACCAAAAATATGTAGCAGAATACATATTGTCCTAAATTGATAAAGAAATTCAATTTCTTTTTAACATTTTTTTATTGGATATGTTTTATAGCAGAAACACACATGAGGGAACACACTTAACCCCTTGATCGCCCCCTAGTGTTAACCCCTTCCCTGCCAGTGACATGTACACAGTAATCAGTGAATTTTGTATAGCATTGATCGCTGTATAAATATCAGTGGTCCCAAAAAAGTGTCAAAACTGTCCGATATGTCCGCCGCAATGTCGCAGTCCCGCTAAAAATCGCAGATCGCCACCATTACTAGTAATAAAATAAATAAATATTAAAAATGCCAAAAAAAATGCCATAAATCTATCCCCTATTTTGTAGACGCTATAACTTTTGCGCAAACCAATCAATATATGCTTATTGAGATTTTTTCTTTTTACCAAAAATATGTAGAAGAATATATATCGGCCTATACTGATGAAGAAATTTATTTTTTTTGGGATATTTATTATGGTAAATCGTATAAAATATTGTTTCTTTTTCAAAATTGTCGCTCTTTTGTTGTTTATAGCGCAAAAAATAAAAACCGCAGAGGTGATCAAATACCACCAAAATAAAGCTCTATTTGTAAGAAAAAAAGGACGTCAATTTTGTTTGGGTACAACGTCGCACGACCGCGCAATGGTCAGTCAAAGCCACGTAGTGCCGCATTCCAAAAAGTTCCAAAAAAAAATTCCAAAAATTCTTCCGGTCCTTAAGTGGTTAAAGGCCCGTCATAAACGATATATTCTACATTCATCTAATAAATATTAATGCCTTCCTCCCTTCAATGGGGTTTAAAGGATCGGTGATCACGTGACCACTATGATCAGTCCTGTCAGCTGCCAATTGTTGGTGGTGATTACAAGCTGTCTTTGACAGCTCGGTCTCTGTGCTGGGAGCACGCAGTGAGTATGCTCTCAACACAGAAACATCGACCGCCCAGTGCCGCAAATGTGCGCCATGTGGGCATTAAACTCCTCCCTTTTGCCACCACACATACGGAAAGAAAGAAAGAATAAAAATAAATTTAAAAAAAATTAAAATAATACATTAATTCATTCATACAAATGAATAAATAAATAAATAAAAGTTGGTCCTTCTGGCCCTAGGAAAAAAAATATATTCCATAAAGGGTGCAAGAAAAAAGACTTGCATCAAATAGGGCTCTGGAACATACAAATAAAGTGTTAGTACTAAAGATTCACAGGATATACTAAGATCTGTGAATCTTTAATTCTTAAGCCTTGTACACACGATCGGATTTTCCGCAGACAAAACCTCAGACTTTTGTCCAAAGGGCGTGTGCCTGCATTTTGTCTTGCATACAAACGGCAAAGAATTGTCGGCCAACAAACACGAACGTAGTGACGTAGTACGTGGTTTTTCAGCTCTTTAGCGCCACCCTTTGGGCTCCTTCTGCACACACTCTTGCCACAAAGAGTTAATCCATCTCTGAGCAATCCTCTTTTATTGTTCAGTGAGATAAATCTTGACAAACAGAGAAAAACTATGTCAACTCCTCCCCCTTGCTGTGAGTGACAGGTGATTTACATATCTCCTGCACTAGTCTAAGACATGCATTATTTTTTAATTCCCTCCCCCCACTCCTTTCTTCAGCAGCTCTGCAAGGATTGGCTGTTCCACACCTCAAAATGATTGGGCATGCTGAAGTCATGTGGTTACTTTCCTGTCTTTTCACTGGATGTTAGAGATCATAGCAGAAGTTCAATGTAAGAAATACACAGGAGAAAATGCATATTGACAAGGGGAGTGTAGAGGTGGGCGGGGAGTCTACTGACATCACGACTCCTCCCACCAAGCTCCGGACAACAGACCCGCCCATAGAATCTGCAGTTTTTCGGGTCTAATAACAGACAGAGGGGAGACATTTGATAGGTAAAGATACATGCAGGAGGCATGTATATACTTATAGATAACCCCTATGGCATTAGAAAGGATGACATTGGGTTTACATCCACTTTAAAAAAGAAGAGATTAAGGGGGCATATGATCACTTTGTATAAATACTTAAAGGGTTCATAAAGTAAAGTTGTTCACTTTAAGGTCATGGCAAATGACAACAGGCACTCTTTTCCCCCGGCATGGTTTGCATACCCAAAGGCTTCTTTACACTATGAGCTGTAAACATTTGAAACAGTCTTCCCCAAAAACTGCTTCTAATTAGAAGACTTGGAAAATTGATGTGTGTCAGGGCTGGGCTCAGCCCTTCCTTCTCTGAGCTGGCCGCTCAGCTGTCGGCTAATTGCCAGCTCCTATCTCTCTCCTCAGTGACTCAGCTGTTGATGATATCCTGCTCATCAGTCCTGCCTACTTAAGCCGTCCAGTCCAGAGGAGCTCTGCCTTCACCTTGATCAAAATCACAGACGATCTCCTGCGTTCCTGCTTAAAGACTTGCTTTGCTGACAACCCTTCTGGCTCCAGATCCTGCTTGCTGTTTCACTATGTTGATCTCTGAATTCTGGCTTGGCTGACTATCCGTTCCGGTTACTGAACTTTGGCTATGTTTTGACTACGTTTGTTCTTTTTACTTTTATTATTAAACAAGTGTGATTTAACTGTACTTCTGTCTCGGCCTGATTTCATGGTTTCTGACACAAATGGTTCCCTGGCACAAAATATAAATGACTACTTATATGAACTAACCTGTTACAATGTTGGACAAGGAAGTATCTAATTGTCATTGGGGATTAGGAAGGATTAATCTTTAGAGGAAATTGGAACAAGGGATAAGGGATTTTTGCCTTTCTTTGGATTAACTCTCAAATTTGCAAGTTGTTTCTATTTTTCTATATTTATTTTTTTTTTATTTATGAAGAGTACCATGCCATGCAATTGGTTCTGGTAAGTGGTTTTCTGTTGCAGTACTTGGCATGCTCTGATCTGCTTCTAGGTGGCAAAATGTCTGACTTCATTACTAACTAGTGGAACGACCTCTGAACAACTTACAGGTTTGGGTTCACTGATACCATGGGCTCATGGGAAAGTACACAAATCGCAAACTTTTGGCCTAAAAGTTTACAGGTTTGCCACCAGAAAAAAAAAAGAACATTTGGCCCATGGTGCAGTGCTTTCCCTTTTAAGCTGAGTCACAAGAGACATTGGGGGTTGATTTACTAAAACTGGAGAGTGCAAAATCTGGTACAGCTGTGCATAGAAACCAATCAGCTTCCATTTTTTTTTTTTTTTTTTACCAAAGCTTAACCGCTTCAGAAGATTTGACTGCTGAATGACCAGGCCATTCTTTGCGATTCAGCACTGCGTCGCTTTAACTGACAAGTGCACGGTTGTGGGCCGCTGCACCCAAACAAAATTGACGTCCTTTTTTTTTTCCACAAATAGAGCTTTCTTTTGGTGGTATTTGATCATCTCTGCAGTTTCTATTTTTTGCGCTATAAATAAAAAAAGAGCGACAATTTTGAAAAAAAAACACAATATTTTGTATTTTTTGCTATAATAAATATCCCCATTTTTTTTTAAAAAAGCTATTTTTTTCTCAGTTTAGGCCGATATATATTCTTCTACATATTTTTGGTAATAAAAAATCGCAATAAGCGTATATTGATTGGTTTGCACAAAAGTTATAGCGTCTACAAAATAGGGGATAGATTTATAGCATTTTTATATTTTTTAAATTTTTTTACTAGTAATGGCGGCGATCAGCGATTTTTATCATGACCATTGGCACTGATTACTGTAAAAATGGCACTTGCAGGGAAAGGGTTAACACTAGGGGCATTCAAGGGGTTAACTGTGTTCCCTCTCTGTGTAATAATTGAAGAGGGATGGGACTGTCTAGGGGAGATGACAGATCGCTGTTCATACTCTGTACTCTGTCTCTTCTCTCCACAGAGAACCGGGATCTGTGCGTTTACACACACAGATCCCGGTTCTCGGTGTGTTACGAGCGATCGTGGGAGCCCGGGGGGCGAGATGACACTCGCAATCGGCTCCGGGGGCGAGCAGTGGGCTCGTGTGCGCCCCTAGTGGCCACAGAGCGAAGTGACGTAACATAACATAGTTTCGCCCAGCCATGCCATTCTACCGCAGTAAAACTGCGGTGGTTGGTCGGCAAGTGGTTAAAGTGATTGGAAAGTCTCATTTTTTTTTTTTTTATAACAAACATGTTATAAATATTAATAATGCAATCTAATGCGCAAAAGACCGATCTCCAACAAGCATAAAAGAGTGTACCCACATAGCTCAAAGGACAAAAAAATGTAAATATGGATACATGTGGCGCTACCCCACTAATATTGCAATGCCAAGTGATCCTGAAGAAAGTGGTAAATAACAGAGAATGCTAACACAAAGACACTGGCAATGTAGGCATAAAATCAAAACAATGAAAGTGAATAGACTCCTAAAGTGCAGTGTGCATAGAAAGACATAAGGGCGTGTCAAGAAACGTGGCAAACAATAATTGATAATACATAATGGAATAACCAACATACATATAATCCAGAAAATGCATGAACAGTGCGACTAAGTGACTCAATCCGGAATCTTCAGGGGATAAAGTGCAAGTGCACTAATAAATACATCACAAAGTGCAAAACTACTGGCGCAGTGATCAGAATATACACTGACAGTGTAGAAGTGAGGTAAATAACAACCATATAAAATTAAATGTGTGACAAAGAACTCACTGAACTAATCCATAATAAAGTGACCAAAAAGAAAAAGGAAAAAATGATGCAATAAAGAATCGAAATTGCGATCCAAAAACGCATGTGATGCGACTAAATAGCAGCATCCATGAATCGCTAAGGAAAAAAGTGCAAGTGCATAAATAGCAGTGTACAACAAAAGTGGAGACTAATAAAAATGTGAGCAATAAATGTCCAGAGAAACAGTTCAAAGATGCATAAAGTGCGATTCACGATGTCTGCCCAGTGCAATCTTCTAAAAGATGGTGTAGAAGTGCGAGTGCCTGGTATCTCATCAATAGATCAACTCTTATTCCAGAGATGTAACAATGGTTTCCCCAGCCTCTCACCTGACGTTGCGGCCCCCAATGGGCCGAGTCGAATATGTACCGACAGGCGGTATAATGATATCGTGGGGATCGGCTTTCAGTGATTTCCGCAGCCTACAGGGGACACAGATCCAGCAACGGCCGCAGCAAGCTCTCTCCCGTGTTGTTAAACCGTCCTCGAGTTTTTCTCAGATGGGTCATGGAGAAAAGAGAGAGGGCTCCATAGTGTAATACGTAAAAAATATTTATTTAAAAAACGTAGCAACTTACAGAAAAACACAAGGTAATCCTCGATAAAAACACAGGCTTCCGGGTTCGGCCGTATCTGGAAGCAGCGGCACCTGACTCCTCCCTGACGCGTTGCGTCACACCACACGTGACTTTATCAAAGGGGTCATGCCCTTTCTTTCTTTGCACACTGCACTTTAGGAGTCTATTCACTTTCATTGTTTTGATTTTATGCCTACATTGCCAGTGTCTTTGTGTTAGCATTCTCTGTTATTTACCACTTTCTCCAGGATCACTTGGTATTGCAATATTAGTGGGGTAGCACCACATATATCCATATAAACATGTTATACTTTCCTGCTCTATACAGATGGTTTTGCACAGAGTGGCCTGGATCCTTCTCTTCTTGGGTACATCTTCTGTGCTCCTGGTCCCTCCCGCCTATGGGGGCACCTCAGCCAAGTCACAGCTCCCTGTGCCCCGCCCCTTCTCTCTCCTGATTGGCTGACTGAGTTTGATTAACAGCAGTGGGAGCCAATCGCTGCTGTCTTAGCCAATGAGGAGGGGAGTCCCTGGCAGCTGAGACACTCCTGCAACATTGCTAGCTAAAGATGGGGAACAGGTAAGTATTAGGGGGGCTGAGGGGGGCTGTTGCACACAGAAGTTTTTTTTTTATCTAAGGCTGGGTTCACACTGATACGACACGCCAGTCAATACGACTGTGGATCCGACTTTACCCTGCAACTTGAAGTCTGACTTCAATGAACGGGATCCGCCTTTGATCCCAACAAAACCAGGCACTTTGTGTCTGGTATGAATCTTTAGGGGAAACCCCATGCCAAATAAAGAAAAAAAATAAACGGCATGGGGTTCCCCCTCCAAGATCATACCAGGCCCTTCAGTCTCGTATGGATTTGTATGGATTTTAGGGGGAACCCCCACGCCAAAAAAACAGTGTGGGGTCCCTCCCAAAATCCATAACAGACCCTTATCCGAGCACGCAGCTTGGCAGGTCAAGAAAGAGGGTGGGGATAAGCGAGCGCTCCCCCTCCTGAACCATACCAGGCCACATGCCCTCAACATGGGGGAGTGGGTGCTTCGAGGCCCCACCCCAAAACACCTTGTCCCCAAGTTGATGAGGACAAGGGCCTTTTCCCCTTCCAGTAGTTTTTGGGGTCTGCGGAGGGTGTTTATCGGAATCTGGAAGCCCCCTTTAACAAAGTGGCCCCCAGATCCTCGCCCCCCACCCTATGTGAATTAGTATGGGGTACACCGTACCCCTACCCATTCACTAAAAAAAAGTGTCAAAAATAAAAACAGTACACAGGTTCTTGACAAAATAATTTATTAACAACTTCAGCCCCAGAAGAATTGACACCCTTCCTGACCATGTCATTTTTTGCGATACGGCACTGCGTCGCTTTAACTGACAATTGTGCGGTCGTGCAACGTTGTAACCAAACAAAATTAATGTACTTTTTTTCCCCACAAATAGAGCTTTCTTTTGGTGGTGTTTGATCACCTCTGAGGTTTTTAGTTTTTTGCGCTATAAACAAAAAAAGAGCGACAATTTAAAAAAAAAAAAAAAAAACACAATATTTAGTACTTTTTTCTATAATAAATATCCCAAATTGCTTCCTCAGTTTAGGCCGATATGTATTCTTCTACATATTTTTGGTAAAAAAATTGCAATAAGCGTATATTGATTGGTTTGCACAAAAGTTATAGCGTCTACAAAATAGGGGATAGATTTATGGCATTGTTATTATTTTTTTAAATTTTTTTTTTACTAGTAATGGTGGTAATCAGCGATTTTTATCATGACTGTGGCATTGTGGCGGACAGATCGGACACTTTTGACACTTTTTTGGAACCAGTGACATTTATACATTGATCAGAGCTAAAAATTGCCACTGATTACTGTATAAATATCATTGGCAGGGAAGGGGTTAAAAATAGGGGGCAATCAAGGGGTTAAGTGTGTTCCCTAGGCCTGTTCTAACTGTGGGGGGGATGGGACTGACTAGGGGAGGAGACAGATCGGTGTTCATACTTAGTATGAACACACGATCTGTCTCCTCTCCCCTGAGAGAACCGAGATTTGTGTGTTTACACACACAGATCCCAGTTCTTGCTCTGTTACGAGTGATCGCGGGTGCCCGGCGGTCATCGCGCTTGCCAGGCACGTGCATCGGCTCCGGGGACATGCCGCACATGTCCGCAAAAGTGTCTTAAAGAGCCAACGTACAGCTATGACAGCTCGTGCAGGGGAGCCATTCTGCCACAGTATAACTGCGGCGGCTGGTCGGGAAGGGGTTAAATCAGCTCCGGCGTATCTTGTGATTTTTTTCTCCCCTCTCTGGCACTTCTCCCTTCTCCGCTGATGTCTTCTCCCTCTGCCGGTTCTCCTCCTCTCTCTGTTGATGTCTTCCCCCTCTGCCGGTTCTCCTCCTCTCTCTGTTGATGTCTTCTCCCTCTGCCGGTTCTCCTCCTCTCTCTGTTGATGTCTTCTCCCTCTGCTGGTTCTCCTCCTCTCTCTGTTGATGTCTTCTCCCTCTGCCGGTTCTCCTCCTCTCTCTGTTGATGTCTTCTCCCTCTGCCGGTTCTCCTCCTCTCTCTGTTGATGTCTTCTCCCTCTGCCGGTTCTCCTCCTCTCTCTGTTGATGTCTTCTCCTTCTACCGGTTCTCCTCCTCTCTCTGCTGATGTCTTCTCCCCTCTGCCGGTTCTCCTCCTCTCTCTGTTGATGTCTTCTCCCTCTGCCGGTTCTCAACCTCTCTCTGTTGATGTCTTCTCCCTCTGCCGGTTCTCCTCCTCTCTCTGTTGATGTCTTCTACCTCTGCTGGTTCTCCTCCTCTCTCTGTTGATGTCTTCTCCCTCTGCCGGTTCTCCTCCTCTCTCTGCTGATGTCTTCTCCCCTCACCGGTTCTTCTCCTCTCTTCGCTGTCTTCTTCCTCTGCCGGGTCTCCTCTCTGCGTTGTCTTCTCCCTCTGTTCTTTCTCTGTTCTTCCTCCGAACTTCTCTCGAAGGTCTCTCCCGCTCTAATGCTAGGGCCGCCTGTGCCAATACTTATATAGGCAAGGGGCAGGTCCACCTGCTGATGTTATCCAGAGGCCCCGCCCCCTTGTGACATCACCGCCCGGGGTATGATAGCATAGAATGGCATAGAATGCATTAAGATAAAAAACCTTCTGCCTTTACAACTCCTTTAAGTAAAACAACCCTTATATTTGAACAAGTGGATTACCCAGCCCGTTACTATAAAAGGTTGGGATCCCATCAGCCATACTCACTGTGTGTTGGAGATACTGATTTTTCTATTTTTGGCATTAGTACATGCCCACCATGTCAGTGTCTGGTCTTCTGTCCTTTTAGCCCGACAAATGGCAAGAAGTGAATGACAAGATTCCCACCCCACATCCAAGACTTTAGTGGCAGCAACCAAACTCACTTCGGCCAGGTTCACTCATCCCTGATTACAGGGGCCATTTACTACCAGCATTTGGCCCTACTTGTATTTGACATCACATGACACACTTCTGTATAGATTTTTTTTTTTTTGCTTTGTTCTCAGAACAACGAGTTAAGTTTGTAAGATCATGCATTTTAAAAATTTGCATATTTCCTTGGGCAGTTTCCCCATCCTATTAAATAACAGACATGCTATTTATACCAAAATGTAACTTAATCCAACTCCTTTCTAAAAACGTTCACTCCCAAGAACTGCTCTATGGAAATATAAAAAGCAGAAGCAGACCCACTCTTTTTCATTTTTAGTGTTATAAAGTTAGGCTTCCTCCATTTGATTTGGAGGAGACTTTTGCAGCCAACAAGGGTAAAAAAAAACAATCTGGATATTTTTGGTGGACAACCTTTGGGAAAGAACAAGATGCCCTGGAACGTCATCTATCTTCTCTTCTTTGTTGGAATAATTGGGGGGGAGGTAAGTTTTGATTCTTATTTGATTGTTTTGATTAGGCACACCCATTTTGAAAAAGATGATATGGTAACATTATATATTTATAAACTGATTTATTTTTGGTATAGAAAAACTCATGGAAAAAAAAAAAATATATTAATAAAAGCAAAGAACATGGGGTGAGGGGGTTGTGTTATTAAAGCTAGAGGACTCAGAATCTGGTGCTGCTGTGCATAATAACCAATCAGCTTCCAGGTGTTGGCCCCCATTCACATCTGGCCGATTTGACTTGCAATTTGACAAGGTCAAATCGCATGACAAATCGGAGCCTATTGGTGGCAACAGCATTGTTCAAATCGGTGCCTACTTTGCAGCCTCCCCGCTGACAGCTGAATGTTGCAAAAACATGCCAGCAATTCAAAATTATGAAAAAAAAAAAAAAACAGCATGGAGTCCTCAAAGAACTCAGACAGGTTATAGCTAGACCATTGTTCCTAATCTTTGTGGACAGCATACTGACAGATGGTACCAGCTGATTGGAGAAAAGCCAATGTGGTACAAATATTCAAAAAAGGGCAGAGGCATATTCCTGGAAACTACAGGCCAGTCAGCCTAACATCGATAGTAGGTAAATTATTGGAGGGGAGGATAAGGGACTATATCCAAGAATTTACTGATGAAAACAGTGTAATTAGTAGTAATTAGCATGGGTTTATGAAAGGTCGTTCCTGCCAGACCAAATCTGTTAACATTCTACCAGGAAGTGAGCTGCCATCTAGATAGGGGGGCTTGTGGATGTGGTGTATCTGAATTTTAAAAAAGAAATTTGATACAGTTCCCCACTAACGCTTCATCTACAAGCTGAGGTCTGCAGGCATGGACCATAAGGTCTGTTCTTGGATAGAAAACTGGTTACAGGGGCGTGTCCAAAGGGTGCTGATAAATAACATGTACTTAGACTGGTCTGGTGTGGTAAGTGGGGTACCCGAAGGTTCTGTCTTGGGATAAATTCTGTTTAATTTATTCATAAATGATATAGAGGATGGGATAAATAGCAATGTTAATTTAGTTGACTAAAATATTTTCGTTGACTAAATTATTACTATTTTAGTCGACTGAAATATGACTAAAACTGAAACAATTGATATGACTAAAATATGAATAAAACCAAAATGGCATTTTAGTCAAGACTATGACTAAAACTAAATTGACGTCAAAATTAACACTGCACTACCACATGAGAAAAAAAATCAGGTAACATGTGCAATAGCATTACAGCCAACAGAATTGACAGTTTTTGGGGTTTTTATATTTTCAAGTCGTACTTCTGCTTGTCAAAAAGCAATATAATTGTTTATGAATCTTGGTTTTATCTATGAAGACGTTCTATATCGCAACGGCTGAATCTGTGTCTGTAGTGCATGTTTAAACCTTCATACCAGAAATAATATCATGTTATTCAATTTTTACTCCAGAAGTATATAATGAGTTTGGCAATTCTAAAGAAATGCTTAAATAATGCATTAAAATGTAACTAAACCCATTAGATTTTAGACGACTAAAATGTGCTGGAGGCTTTAATCGACTACAATACGACTAAAACTAAAACAATTCAGATGACTAAAATACAACTAAAAATAAAATGGCATTTTAGTCAAAAGACTACAGTGGAACCTTGGTTCACGAGTAACGCAGTTAACGAGCGTTTTGAAAGACAAGCAACTTTTTTTTAAAATTCTGACTCGGTTTGCCAGTGTTGTCTCACAAAACGAGCAGAATTCAAGCTAATGGGGTGTGCAGTACCGCATTTGGCCAGAGGTGCGGGAGCGCCGGTGACACTCGGTTCGGAAATACTCGGAACCACTCGGAAATACTCGAAAATACTCAGTTCCCGAGTGTTTCCGAGGCTTTCCGAGTTCAGCCGGGCTGTCCCTGAGTATTTCCAAGGCTCTCCGGCGCCCCCCACCTCCACATGCGGTATTGCATGCAATTGAAGTCAATGCGGAACAAATTATCTTTGTTTCCATTGACTTCTATGGGGAAACTCGCTTTGATATGCGAGTGCTTTGGACTACAAGCATTCTCCTGAAACGGATTATGCTCGTAATCCAAGGTTCCACTGTATAACTAAAACTAAATTGGAATTTGATGTAAAAAATTAACACTGATAAATAGCTCAATCTCAGTTTTTGCAGATGACATAAAAATAAGCAGGGCAATAAGTTCACATCAGGATATAGAAATTTTACAGAAAGACGTGAACAAAATAATGGGGTGGGCAACTACATGGCAAATGAGGTTTACAATGGAGAAATGTAAGGTCATGCACTTGGGGGCTAAAAACATAGATGCAAACTACTTACTGGGGGGAGAACCTCTCGGAGAGTCAAGGATGGAGAAAGATCTGGGGGTCCTAGTAGAAGACAGACTAAGCAATAGCATGTGGTGTCAAGCTGCAGCTACTAAAGCCGGCAGAATATTGGCATGTATACAAAAAAAGGGGATATACTCCAGAGATAAAACTATAATCCTGCCACTTTATAAAACTCTGGTTAGGCCCCATCTGGAGTATTCTGTCCAGTACTGGTCACCAATCCTCAGAAAGGATGTGCTGGAACTGGAGAGAGTCCAAAAAGCACAACGAAACTAATAAGGGAAAAAATAGGAAATACCTATAAGCCGCGCACTCTGAATCAAAGTAAATAAATCAAAGTTGTGCTGAAAAACCTCTAAGGAGCAGCTGGTAGTGAGACCAAAGGTGTAATAATGTGTTAAAGAAATCAAATAAATTTCATACTGCACTCTGAATAACTATAACTATATATATATATATATATATATATATATATATATATATATATATATATACACAATAATAGTGCTAAAAATCATAAGTGAATTCCTAAACATGCGTGCTGAAGAAATAATAATAAATAATAAATGTCCAATATAGACAATTACCAATGAAAATTAAATTTGAAATTAAATGTCCATAGACCCCCACCAAAATCTTCTATCAACGTGAGTGATGAGAATCTTTGCGGACTAGGTGAGTTGGATAGCGTCTTCCACCACCACCAGGCAAACAATTTACTCACCAGAAGAATTTGACATCCGTTACAGGGAGTCAAACCAAGCGCAGATACCAGTAGGAGTATGTCTTCTGAAGAGAGACTGGTCCTCGGCACGATGAACTCCAACGAACTGATCATATATTAAAAAAGAAGAAGGGGCTCCTCATTGTGTAGTATGTAAAAATTCCTTTTATTCCATACGAGGCACCGACATAAAACACGATAAAAGCAGTTTGCCCAATTCAAAACATGCAGGCACGCCGTTTGCGTTCCACCTGCGCTCCAACTAGTTGAAGTGACGTATCACGTGCCCTACGGCCTGACGCGTTTTGTCAGTAACGTCTGACGTCATCAGGAGTCCAGAAACTAATCAGGGGGTTGGAGGACCTCAATTACAAGCAGCGGCTACAAGAACTAAATGTATTCTCGTTGGAGAAGCGACGCTTGAGAGGGGACATGATAGCAACCTACAAATACCTCAATGGTGATCCCAGCATAGGAAAAAAACTATTCAGTCTCAGGGAGTGTAAGAGGACACAGGGCCACACAATGAGATTGAAGGAGAAGCGGTTTACCCTTAAACTGCGCATGGGGGTTTTTTCACTGTCAGTGCAATAAGAATGTGGAACTCCCTTCTACAATTGGTGGTGTCAGAGGGGATTATGGGTATTTTTAAAAGACTTTTGGACATGCATCTTAAAGTACACAACATACAGGGATATGGGAAATAATTTTAGACACTGACACACGTACACCTACACAGGTTGAACAGGAAGGACTATTGTCTTTATTCAACTTTACCTACTATGTAATGAAGCTGCTGAAAGCTCTCATTCACTGGCAATTCAAACACTTGACCCCTGGAAGGTTTTATTCCCTTCATGACCAGGGCATTTTTTTTCGCTATTCAGTACTGTGAAACTGGCAAATACTCAGTCATGCAACACTGCACGCAAATGTGTTTTCTATCATTTTTTTCCCACAGATAGAGTTTTCTTTTAGTGGTATTTAATTACCACTGCATTTTTTTATTGTTTGCTATATAAACAAAAAAATACTAACATTTAAAAAAAAAAACACTTTTTTCGTTTCTGACTGTGACAGTATTAAAAAAATAAAATAAAAATAATTTTGTATTCAATTTTTTAACACATTTTTTTTTACATACTTTCATCAGAGTAGTTCAGTGTCACCATACTAACATTTTTTATTTTTAAAAAACAATTTTTTTATTTCTGTTATAAAATTTTGCAAATAAATAATCTTTCTTCATAAATTTAGATCAAAATGTATTTTGCTACATTTCTTTGGGAAAAAATATCTCAAATCGGTCTATATTATTTAGTCTGTTTGAAAGTTATAGCGTCTACGTACTATGGTATATGTATTTGAAAATGGATCAATCCTGCTGTACTGATGGCCTATCTCATTCCTTGAGGCCCTAAAATGACAGTACAAATGCCCCCCCCCCCCCAAATAATTACAATAATAGACAGTCCAATATATTTAGTAAGAGGTATGGCAAGTTTTTTGAAGTTGTAATTTTTCTTGTCACAATTTTTTGGAAAATAAAGAAATTAAATAAAATGTTTTATTATTATGTCCCCAGTGCAGTAAAGCATCATTACATGACTGATGTGGCGGTGATCAGGGGTACAGACTGTGACAGTATTAAAAATAATAATTTTGTATTAATATTTTTAACATTTTTTAAACATTTTTTTTAAATTATTTTTTAACATACTTTAATCAGAGTTCAGTGTCACCATACAACTCTGGGGGTGATCAGGTATTTTTTTTTAACATTGTTATTGCTTATAACAGTGATGATCACTGCTATAAGCAATAGTTAACTGTCATTAATGGAAAGCCACAAGCCATGAATGGAAAGCCACAAAAAAAAAAAAAAAAAAATGATAACAATTTTTTATTCAATTTTTTAACATATTTTTTATTTTTTATAATTTTTTTACATACTTTCATCAGAGTAGTTCAGTGCCACCATAGTACTGTACAACTCTGGGAGTGATCAGGGATTTTTTTTACATTGTTATTGCTTATAACAGTGATGATCACTGCTATAAGCAATAGTTAACTATCATGAATGGAAAGCCAGCCTGCTTTCTGTTGACATGCTGTGATTGGCTACAGCTAATCACATGGTACAGGGTGTCAGGTACCATGTGATAGCCATGGGCCAATCACAGCATGTTAACAGAAAGCAAGCTGTCTTGAATGGAAACCATTATTGGCTGTTTGTCTACATTGTAATCATGTGATCGCTATGACCAATCATAGCAATCACATGATACCCCAGTGGCTCGGTACCAAGCGCTGTGATCCGCTGTGATCCACCGGACACAGTGCCATGGGATTGTACAGCTTTGTACCCCAGGAGGCGCAGCAATGTGCCTGTACTCAGTAACGTACCAGTAGGTCGTTGAACCTGTAGATGTCACCCGCTCGCAGTAAAAGTACTCAAGCGGGTTGGCTAAGTGGTTAAATGACTCTTTTTTTTTTTTAAATGTCAGTTTGCTGTAGTAGGTTGTAGGCAGGGGAAGGGCACCCCAAGCATGTTATTAAAGGAATTTTGAATATTTTCTTGTTTCACTTTAAGCATTCTTAAAATTGCTGTTTCCCACCAAATGATATTTAAGATTTTTTTTTCTTTTTTGCACTGGTACATGTTCCACAGAGCAGTGTCCAGCAACCCACGCCCTTTGTTTGAGATTTATTTGCCTATTTGCCTAGAAAATTGCCATTATTGTTTTCTTGGATTCCACTCCCATTGATTTCAGCGAGGGTCTGATCCCGCATCCTAACTTCACCAAAGTACGCCGAACATAAACCAAACCGAACCTGGGAACATTTAGCTCTCATCACTACTGAATAGCTACAAATGCAATTGAAACAACTTAGTGGGGGGATCTTCTTATGCCCTGTACACACGGTCGGATTTTCCGGCGGAAAAAGTGCGATCGGAGCTTGTTGTCGGAAATTCCCACCGTGTGTAGGCTCCATCACACATTTCCCATCGGATTTTCCGACACAAAGTTTGAGAGCAGGCTATAAAATTTTCCGACAACAAAATCCGTTGTCGGAAATTCCGATCGTGTGTACACAAATCCGACGCACAAAGTGCCACGCATGCTCAGAATAAATAAAGAGATGAAAGCTATTGGCCACTGCCCCGTTTATAGCCCCGATGTACGTGTTTTACGTCACCGCGTTCAGAACGATCGGATTTTCCGACAACTTTGTGTGACCGTGTGTATGCAAGACAAGTTTGAGCCAACATCCGTCGGAAAAAATCAGATGGATTTTGTTGTCGGAATGTCCGATCAATGTCCGATCGTGTGTACGGGGCATAAAACTGGAGCATGCGAATCTGGTGCAGCTCTGCATAAAAAACATTCAGCACCCAAGTTTTATTGTCATGGCTTAATTGAACAAGCTGAACTTAGAAGCTGATTAGTTACAATGCAGAGCTGCACCAGATTATTTGTGCTTCAGTTTTAGTAAATGTTCCCTAACGATGGGTCTGCAGATACTGCACCTGCTAGCTTCCTGTGATGCATTTTGCACCCTGCTGGGTCCACGACTTATGCTGGCCGTACACTATACGAAAAATCGGCCGAAAAATCATTCATATAGACACTTCGTTCGTTTTTCGGCAAGTTAATGGGCACAAATCGATAATCGTTTGTGACGTTTTTGTGGAAAAAAAACGAACGGGAAGTTTGGAAAATTTCTGCCGAACGTACAATAAATTGCAAGGTTAATGTGTTTCCCGTCCGAACTGTCTGCGCTAGGTATATGTAAAAAAACGAACAAAAAATTATTTATTCATGTCCACTGAACAATTTATCGGTCATTACATGATGGCACGATCGTTTGCGGTCACGGTCGAACGTTCATTTTTCAAAAATGTGTTCGGCCGATTTTTCGCATAGTGTATGGCCAGCATAAGCCCCAGCAGAGGGTGAAACACATGATTTCTTTAGGCACAGCATTGAAATAATAAAAAATTGTGGATGCAGCGCTAATATCATAGAAATGATATTCCCAAAAAAAAAAAAATTTAAATCAACATTCTGAAATGGTGAAAGCAGTCTGAAAATAAAAACTAAGGTGGAGTTACAACTCCAAAAATTAAAATACCTATGAACTAATGAATGAAAACCGTGAGCATTAAATCACAGATAGTGTGCTAAAAAAGGTAGATAAAACACTCCAAAATGCAAAAAGATAATAAAGCATACATATAAAGAAATGCATACATAATAAACATTAAAAGGGTAATGAAATAATTTATCTCAGAACCATGCGTGAAAACAATGTGCATTTAAAAAACTAAAGCAAAGTCCCAAAATGTGAAAGGCTGAATAAGTCCCAATAATCTTGCAATGAAAAGATTGACCAGTGAATATTCCAACAAAACCGATTGTGAAATTGGATCCCTCATCCAAAGAGGCTGAACATCCAAAGTGAGTTTGTATTCTCCTTACCGACTGAAAAGACCAATGAAATGGTCTCACCAAGCCCAGGGAATTCGGTCTCCCAAAAACCTATAAGGGTATCTGAGGATGCTGGATCGATATCACTCAAAAGACATAAAAACAGAAAGAGCTCCCATAGTGTAGTAATTGAGTATAAAATTTATTCAGCTCAAAATTATTGCACTTACAGAATGTAGCTTGATAAGCGCGGTATATCACATAGTGTCACAGTAAATCCGAATGGCGGCGTTGATCAATGACATCACCCAGGATCTTTGCCGCTGAGTTTACATTCCAGGGCACCAGGGAACTGTAGTTTATGATGAGAGTAGTGGTGGGTTAAGATCAGCATGAGCAACGGGTTATCATAGTGGTGGGTCGTCGTCAGACATTGTTTATCATGATTGACATAGATCTTCATGCCATTCCAGGAGTGTGCTCAATTTTAAAGCTTGACATTTAGGAGTGCGTTATGCAGAGAATGCAGGGTTCACCAGTGCATTACGTTCAGAATGCAGGTATTAGGAGTGCATTGCAGTCAGAATGCAGGGATCAGGGGTGTAATGTATCTGTGTGTATTGGGGTGTATTGTATTTGTGTGTAATGTATGGGGGTGTAATGTATCTGGGCATATGGGGATGTAATGTATCTGGGTGTATGGGGGTGTAATGTATCTGGGCGTATCGGGGTGTAATGTATCTGGGCATATGGGGGTGTAATGTATCTGTGTGTATGGGGGTGTAATGTATCTGTGTGTATGGGGGTTTAATGTATCTGGGTGTATGGGGGTGTAATGTATCTGGGTGTATGGGGGTGTAATGTATCTGGGCACATCGGGGTGTAATGTATCTGTGTGTATGGGGGTGTAATGTATCTGGGTGTATGGGGGTGTAATGTATCAGGGTGTATGGGTGTGTAATGTATCTGGGCGTATCGGGGTGTAATGTATCTGGGCGTATCGGGGTGTAATGTATCTGTGTGTATAGGGGGTGTAATGTATCTGGGTGTATGGGGGTGTAATGTATCTGTGTGTACTGAGGTGTAATGTATCTTTGTTTATCGGGGAGTAATGTATCTGGGTGTAATCTGTGTGTATGGGAGGTGTAATGTATCTATCTGGCTGTATCTGTACTATGTCTGCAGTCTCTGACTGTGATAATGACAGTCGAAAAGGGGCGGAGCATGGGTGACCTTAAAATGATGCCCCCCCGAAAAAAGTTCTGTGGACGCCCATGATGGTAGAGGACACTTCTATGGGGGTGACACTGCCCATGACAGTGTCCTCTGCCTCCTTTACATCACCCCCCCCACACACACACACACAGTGATGTCTTCTGCTCCCCCCCCTTCTCCCTCCTCTCCCATAGCACAGTCTTCTACCTGTTTCACAGCACAGACCAGGAGGCAATACAGTTCTGGACAGAGGGGCAGGAGTTGGCAGAATGACTTTTCATATTAGCAAGCTGGTGATTGGTTGCTTAGGACCACCCTGTGTGCTAGCAACCAATTACCATAAAAAGTTTCTTTGGCCGGCTCCTCCTCCCGCCCTCCGTCCTGAGCTTTGCTTCCTCTTGGTCTCCGCTGTTCACTGATCACAGCGGCGGAGGAGGATGTAGGCGGGAGGGAGAGAGAGAGACACCGGGACATAGATGGCGCGGCACAGCCGTGCAGGAGGCTTGAGGCTGGGAGGGAGAAAGGACCGGCACATAGAAGGCGGGGGTCGGTGGAGCAGGAACCCGTTCGTGGCCCACCTGCCGGCAGTTGACGGGTGAACTGCGATCAGGGCTGGTGCTACCACTAGGCAAACTAGTCAGCCGCCTAGGGCGCACTGTTGCCTAGGGGCGCCCAGCCACTGGTATTCCTACTCTCTTTTCTCTGCAGCAAGCAACTAAGTCTCAGCATCAGCAAGCAGCCGCCGCTCCATGCTGGTAGGCTGCATTGATGGGCGTTGGTGAGGCTGCATTTGATGGGCGCTGGTGGGCTGTATTTGATGGGCACTTCATTAAAAAGGTGGGGTATACATGGGCAGGGCAAAGAGGGTGGAGTCAGGGCGGCAAAATTAGGTTTCGCCTAGGGTGTCAAGAATCCTTGCACCAGCCCTGACCGCGATCGATGGGTTGACGACCCCCTGGATTAGACTGACTGCTTTCTGAATTCTGCATCCCAGCTAGTATGTATCCTGTTGACATCCTGTCTGATCCTGGCTGGCATGTAACTATTAATCTGAATTTCAATATATATAAATTGCTATGCGTAAAGAGCTAATTCTGCTTTTTTTTTTTTCTTTCCATTCAGGTTAAAGCAATTTGTGAAGGTAAGGATTATTATTAGTTGTTAATATTATGCTGTGCTCCGACCCACCAAACAAGTGGTGGTGTCACAATGAGGGAGGTGCGCACCTATGCACATCACTCAGAACACAACAGTAATATTCACTGTTGATAGTGGCACCACAGGGTAGAAAATCCACATGAATAACGCCAGGTTTGTCCTATAAAACACTCGCCATCACTTTACCTTCAGATTGTTCCATTGCTTTGATGCCCATTTTGATCCCGGAGTGAAATGATGTGCCCGGGTTTCGTCACATGTGATGACGCGATCGAGAAAATCCTGGCCTTCCCCGTCAAAAGATTCCTTCAACACAGTGCAAAGCGGAAAGCTGTCTTGGCACCCAGCGTGCGCTAACTTTTAGAAAATGCAAATATTTGTGAATGATTGTGTTCACCGTTCCCACAGAAAAGATTAGTCTCTTGTGAAATTTCACTACAGGTTATATGTGTCAATTATCCAGGTTTAGGCATTCTATGCACTGAATGTTCACAGGTATGACCGCTGTGGGCCAGGAACCACCATGTCTGGGATCATCTCTGACAGACGCACTGCCATCTTTGAAACGTTTACACTAGGGTAGCACCAACACCACTTTTTTAAGACCGAGTACAAATACCGATACTTGTGTGTAAACAAACAAATCCCGGTTCTCTCAGGGGAGAGGAGACAGATCGTGTGCTCATACTAAGTAGGAACACCAATTGGTCTCCTCCCCTAGTCAGTCCCCCCTTCCCCCCACACACCTAGGAAACACGGTTAACTCCTTGATCGCCCCCCTAAAGTTAAAGTGATTGTAAACCCTTTCAGACCACTTTTACCTACAGGTAAGCCTAGATTAAGGCTTACCTGTAGGTGCAAGAAATATCTCCTAAACCTACACGGTTTAGGAGATATTTGCAAAAGACAGGCCCCCATTTCTACGGCGCATGCGCCGTAGACAACGGAGCGCAGGCGCATTGAGCGTGCCATTTCTAAGGGCAATCGCGCCGTTAGTGGCGGCTCCTGCGGGCATGTGCGGGAGTGACGTCATCGCGGTTCCGGCCAGTCACAGCTCCGGAGCTGCGATACCCGGAAGTCACTCCGGGAGATATGGCGGCGACGGAGGAGGGGAACGAGGACCGCTTCGGGGGCTTCAATCTCAGGTAAGTAATTTATAATGAGCTAGTATGCTATGCATACTAGCTCATTATGGCTTTGTCTTGCAGGGTGTTTTTTTTTTTTTTTTCAGAGGGTTTACTTCCTCCTTAACCCCTTCCCTGCCTATTTTTAGCTCTGATCGCTGTATAAATGTCGCTGGTCCCAAAAAAGTGTCAAAAGTGTCCGATCTGTCCGCCGCAATGTCGCAGTCACGATAAAAATCGCTGATCACCGCCATTACTAGTAAAAAAAAAATAATAAAAATGCCATAAATCTATCCCCTATTTTGTAGACGCTATAACTTTTGCGCAAACCAATCAATATGCGCTTATTACGATTTTTTTTTTTTTTTACAAAAATATGTAGAAGAATACATATTGGCCTAAACTGATGAAGAAATTTGTTTTTTGTTTTTTTAAATTTGGGATATTTATTATAGCGCTCTTTTTTTGTTTATAGCGCAAAAAATAAAAACCGCAGAGGTGATCAAATACCACCAAAAGAAAGCTCTATTTGTGTGTGTGTGTGTGTGTGGGGGGGGGGGGGGGACGACATCAATTTTGTTTGGGTACAGCTGAATGTATCTTATAAAGCACATTACATTATGAACTTTGTGTTTCCAGTTCCCGGACAAGCTGTCAATGTCACAGTGAACAATTATCAGTCGGTGAATTCTCTGGCGGTGAACTGGAAGGCGCCAACAGGAAACGTGTCCAATTATAATGTCACCATAACAGGAGATGTAAATAGGACATTACAGAATAATTCTACACAAGTGACCTTCACTAACTTACTACCAGGAAGGAATTATTCCGTCACTGTACAGACAATCAGTGGGAGCTGCAACAGTCCAATCACTACAGTGACAGCGGCCACATGTGAGTATGATCCACGAGTGATCCGTGTTATCTGTGTATGATCAAAGTATGGGGCATGCAGCTTTACATTACCAAGTGTGAAATATAAGAACAATTTTTGAGAATGTCTTATTCACTTTTCTATAAGATAATTTTATGATAATTGGACTAGATACTATGAATTTGTCCCAGAAATAGATGTAACAAGAAGGCATTTTTCCCCTAGGTCAGTATTATTAAGATACATTGGGCTGGTGGCCCTGAGTGGAAATTCCCCTCCACCCCTCACTGAACACTGATCGGAGTGGGACCTACAGTCAGTGACACATGGCGGTCATTATATACAGTGGGGGAAAATAATGATTTGATCCCCTGCAGATTTTGTAGGTTTGCCCACTTACAAAGAAATGAAGGGTCTATAACTTTTATCATAGGTGTATTTTATATGATAGAGACAGAATACCAACCAAAAATCCAGAAAAAACACATAAAACAAATACTATACATTAAGTTGCAGTTCAGTGAGTAAAATTAGTATTTGATCCCCAAGCAAAACATGACTTAGTACTTGGTGGAGAACCTCTTGTTGGCAAGCACAGAGGTCAGACGTTTCTTGTAGTTGCTGACCAGGTTTGCACACATCTCAGGAGGGATTTTGGTCCACTCTTCTTTACAGATCTTATCTATTGTTTTTTTTTTTTTTTTAGTTCATTCACAAACTTTTCTTCTCAACATTACATACTCACATATTGTGTGTAATATGTCCGCCTGTGTCAGATTTCGTCGGAAAGAATAACTTATATTATTCACTGCAGGCGGTTTCCATCTTCATTGTGGGCATTTGAAGCCCACAAGCATTTATTTCCTGGATGTGGTGAATGCTGTGCTCCCAGCATTCACCGCTCGTTCCCGCACATGCTCAGTGGCATCCCGGGAAGCCTGAGACTAGCTCCCAGGAGTCTGGGAGAGGCTAGAAACATGCCTACTCCCACAGGAGGAGAACCAGGAAGTGCAAAGAATAGAAAAATAAAAGGTAATTACGGCGATTTCAATTTTTTTAAACAGCATGTCAGCATCTAGGCAAGGAAGAAAATACATACAGATATTGTTCAAAATTTGGGTGGAACTCCGCTTTAAGGTTTCTTGGCTGTCTCTTGGCAACTCGAAGTTTCAGCCCCCTCCATAAATTTTCTATAGTCTTAAGGTCTGGTGATTAGCTAGGCCACTCCAAGACCTCATAGTTGCCAACATTCTGAAAAAATTAATAGGGACACTTTTTTTAATGTAGGCGGAGTTTTATTTTAATTATGGGCAGGGCATTCATTTATAGGTGTGGCTTAGTATAGCAGGGGGAAATGGGCGTGACTTAAACTAATTTTTGGACGTGGCTTAATTGGGGTGTGGTTAGTCTGAGATGAAAGAGGGATGGAGAGAGAAAGAAGAGAAAGAAAGGGAGAAAGAGGGAGAGAGAAAAGGAGAAAGGGAGACAAAGGGAGAGAGAAAAAGAGAGAAAGGGAGAAAAAGGGAGAGGGTCAGAGAGTGCGCGGACATGATACAGAAGATGGTCAGTGACTGCAGACCTCATACAAGAGACAGTCAGAGAGCATGAGGACATGATACAAGAGATGGTCAGAGAGGGTGCGGACATGGTACAGGAGACTGTCAGAGAGTGTGCAGACATGGTACAGGAGAGGGTTAGAGGGTGTGAACATGGTACAGGAAAGGGTGTGGACATGGTACAGGAGAGGGTGCAGACATGGTACAGGAGAGGGTGAGAGGGTGTGGGCATGGTACAGGAGAGGGTAGCAGGTCCCTTCCGTGTGTACAGTGCAGAGGGGAGGGGCCTCCAACCCAGACAGCTAACCGGCATCAGGGTACAAGTGAATTGCTCTGCTTATACACTAAAGAGAGAAGCTGATTAGCTGTCCAGGTTGGAGGCCCCTCCCCTCTCCACTGTACACATGGAAGAGACCTACTAGCTGCATGGAGATCCCCCGCGGCCATGTCTTCACAGCCGGGAGCTGCAGATGGGGGTCGGCCGGTGACAGGTTGCTGGGACAACGCCAAATTCCCGTGATTTTTCCTGGGACACGGACAGACTGGGACAAGGGTCTAAAAACCGTGAATGTCCTCAGAAAAACAGGACTGTTGGCAGCTATGTGACCTTAATGTGCTTCTTCAGCCACTCCTTTGTTGCCTTGACGGTATGTTTTGGGTCAATCTGGAAGACCCATCCTCGACCAATCTTCAGTGCTTTGGCTGAGGGAAGAAGGTTCTCATCCAAGATTTTACAATACATGACCCCCGTCAATGCGGCAAAGTCAGCCTGTACCCTTAGAAGAGAAACAGCCCCAAAGCATAATGTTTCCATCTCCATGCTTGACTGTAGGGGTGGTGTTCTTAGGGTCATAGTCAGGATCATTCTTCCTCCAAACATGGGGAGTCCCCCTCCTCAAGAAGGTACATGTACAGTCATGCCAATGAGCATTTAAAAGATTTAGAGAAGGATTGGGAGAAAGTGATGTGGTCAGATGAGACCAAAATTGAGCTCGACTCGCTGTGTTTGGAGGAAGAAAAATTATGACTATGACCCTAAGAACACCATCCCTACAGTCAACTACTTACTTTACTCACTGAACTGCAACTTAATTTTTAGCATTTGTTTTATGTGTTTTTTTCTGGATTTTTGGTTGATATTCTGTCTCTATCATTTATCACCTATGGTAAAAAATTATAGACCCTTCACTTCTTTGTAAGTGGGCAAACTTACAAAATCTGAAGGGGATCAAATCATCATTTTCCCCACTGTAGCTATATGCTTCCCACTAACAGTGTCTACATGTCTAGCTAAAGTTTCCAAGCATTTCCAATAGACATTTGCAATTCGTTTAGTTCCAAATTCGTTAATTATGAAATATCCGAATTAACAAAAACCCGTTTAACACATTTTTCAGAATATTCGTAAATTTGTAAATTCGAAATTCGAAAAATTTGAAATTCGGAAAAATTTGAAATTCGTAAATTCGAAAATGCCAAAATTTGAAATTTGAAAATGTGTAAATTCAGAAATTCAAAATTCCAAAACCTGAAAATTTGAAAATTTTCTGAATTTCAGAATATTCGGATTTCCGAATTTTAAATTTTTTTTTTGAATTAACGAATTTTCAAATTTTGATCATAGCGAATGACCCGAAAAATGAACAAAAAAACCCCGAATGAAACGAAAACGAACAAATTTTTTGGCAGTGCACAAGTCTAATTTCCAACTCACACTGCCCCCGGCAGGCTATGAGAAATGACAATATGTGGCTTGGGTTTTCCAAAGATAACTCTTACCTCCAGCAGCATGGCCTGGCTCTACTTCTTTCACTTTGCTTTAAAAAAGCTGTTCCTGCCCACCACCACTAGAGGGCCCTGTTTAGAGAAGAGACTGCAAGGGGAATAGCCCCTCTGTTGGAGTAGATGGAGATTCTCAGAGTTTAGAACCTGCAGTCAGTATTACTAAAAACAGGATGTCTCTTCTGTAAAGATAACAAATCACACTGGAATTTTTTTCAGAGGTTTCTGGGGCAACTGCAAATGTGCAATTTTTTTTTAGTGAATGTAATTTAACTTCTATGTATGCATTATTATATGCTTGTTTGGTTCACTTTTTTTAATATATAATTTTTTTTATTTCAAGGAGTTGTAAAGGCAAAAGATTTTTTTTATCTTAGTGCATTCTTTGCATTAAGATAAAAAAAAACCTTCTTTGTGTAGCAGCCCCCCCAGCACCCCCCTGATTACTTATGTGAGCCCCATCTCTCTCCAGCGATGTCCACGAATGTCTAAGCCATCCAGAACACTCCTCCTGATTGGCTGAGACACAGCAGGCGCCTCTGGCTCCCACGGTTGTCAATCAAAGTCAGTCAGCCAGTCAGGGGAGAGAGGGGGCAGGGCTAGGGCGTGGCTCCGTGTCTGAATGGATACACGGAGCTCTGACTCGGCTCGGGTGCCCCCATAGGAAGCTGCTGGCTGAGGAGGCACTCAACAGGAGGATCTGTGCAAATCCTCTGCAACAGTGCAGGTAAGTATAACATCTTTGGTATTTTTATAAAAAAAAAAAAACAAGACTTTACAATCACCTTAATGTCTTAAAGCAGAAATAAACGCCCTCAATCAACATGAACTATTTTGAAACCTTATGCTGCTAGCCTAAGAAAAAAAGTAGGAAGGTACTTTGTATATATTTTTTAAATTAATTCAGTTGCTTCCTGGTTTCTGCCCTAGGCCAAAATTATGTCATACATCCCAGGAGTCTTCATGGAAGGAGGGGCTTTCTCAGCTAAGCACCTCCCTCCTGCATAGCTCCCAACTGTCCCTGATTTCGAAGGACTGTCCCTGATTTGGCGCAATGTCCCTCTGTCCCTCTTTCCTCCTCATTTGTCCCTCATTTTGGTCTGAGTTTTTCTTTTATGTATTTGTCTTATGTGACTTCACTGTATGCTCTGCGTCTCTCCTGAGGCTACAGTGAGCTGCATTGTTCTGTACTGTACATGATATATGAGGTGTTCTAGCAGTCATTTTGCTCTGTATACGTATTTGCTACCTGCGTATAAAGATCAACTATCCCAAGCCATTGTCTCTTTTAATTTTCATTTCTTTTCCCAGATCCAACCCCACCAAGAAATGTTACTTTTATTACAATTGGGACAAACACCACCACGTTATCTTGGGTAGAGCCAATCAATATGACCGGGGTGATAAAGTCATATAATATAACCTATTATTGGAATGCTTCTTCCCCCATCACTGTGACAAGTAACTCTTCAATTGTCACTCTTCCGAGCATAAAATCTGGGCATAATTACACTATTACTGTGGTGACAGTTGGAGTCCGAGGGTATCTGAGTACACCTGTCAGTGGATCTGTGTTCACAAGTAAGTTCTTATGATGTCAAAATGCCAACTATACCAATGTGGGCCCTCTATGTACACTGTATGGGATATCCAATGGGAACTGGTAGACCTACGCAAGAAATGTAGGCTGACAGCTGGTTCTTGGTAGAGCATGGTACCATGGATCAGGTTACCCCTGGTAGCTGGATGTACAGAGTAAGAACCATGTTGGAGCACACTGGAAGGGGACATCCTGGATACTGAAATAGAATCACTTTGGAACAGACTGACCTGGGAGTTGGATCAGGACTCGCTGAAGTAGGAGGATGGTCCCAGGTGAGAGCAGATGACACAAGATCGTCCATGGTGTTGAGTCTAAAAGCCAGCTGCTATTCAGCAGGCACCCTCTCATGAGGGTTTGAGCTTTGATTCATGCTAACCAAAGGTTACGACCCCCGGGTTCACCCTGTTCTAAGTACCACAGACCAGGAGTCGGAGGTTACCAGGAGCAATCCAGAAAACAGATTGCTGTGGGCACAGACGGTCAGGAGCAAGCCAGAGGTAACAACGGGCAATAGACACGGAGAACTAGGAACAAGCCACTGGTCAGGATAGGCAGCAGACATGGATAACCACAAGGTATAATAGTATTCTCCTGTGCTCAAGGGTGGTGTAATAGTGTTGGATGCATCATACAATCTTGGTAGTTTAAAAGGAAGTATAGGTATTCCTGCCCTCTGAGAATCGGGGAAGAACCCAAAGAAAACACTGTAAAACAAAGAAAAGAGGGCTCACCAACCTAGCACATTACCCAAGTGGTATCTTTAATAATGTATAAAAAGAAGTATACTCACAAACACATTAATGATAAAAGCATATCAAGGTCTGTAGTAGACAGCGACCAGGTCACCAAGACTGTTCCCATCAAGTCGGAGAACATTCCAGATGGCTGATGCATCTCAAGGGGAGATCCCCTCTTCCTCAGAGCCCTGGGATAGCTGTAGTTATCAGATAGGATGTGGCCTTTCAGGGAAAGGGTACAACTTTGATTTGCTATGCCCTGTCAGGGGGTGGGTACCACTTTTATTGAACGTGTCTGGCATCCTCCGAGTAAAACCCAGATGTGCACATGGCTACATGCCTTAGGAGCAGAGACCACACTAGATTGAAGAAGGTAAGTGCCACTGAAACCATCTCTGTGTGTTAGGACACAAATTACTGCTGATATTATTGTAGTTGGTAGCCCAAAAATATGACAAGAATAGGGCACAAATGTAATAGACAGAACAAGATTTTTATTTCTTCCAGAATACGAAGATGGATGGACACAGTAGTGGTAATGATTAACAGTACTTTGTAGTAAAGTTATTTCCATCTCTGTGTTATGAGATACAGTGCCTTGAAAAAGTATTCATACCCCTTGAAATTTTCCACATTTTGTCATGTTATGACATGTTATGTCAGACCAACGCAAAGTGGCACATAATTGTGAAATGGAAGGAAAATTATAAATGGTTTTCAACATTTTTTACACATAAATATATGAAAAGTGTGGCGTGCATTTGTATTCAGCCCCCTTTAGTCTGATCCCCCTAACTAAAACCTAGTGTAACCAATTGCCTTCAGAAGTCACCTTATTAGTAAATAGAGTCCTGTGTGTAATTTAATCTCAGTATAAATACAGCATACAGTATAAATACAGCTGTTCTGTGAAGCCCTCAGAGGTTTGTTAGACAACCTTAGTGAACAAACAGCATCATGAAGGCCAAGGAACACACCAGACAGGTCAGGGATAAAGTTGTGGAGAGGTTTAAAGCAGGATTAGGCTATAAGAAAATTTCCCAAGTTTTGAACATCTCGCGGAGCACTGTTCAATCCATCATCCGAAATTGGAAAGAGTATGGCACAACTGCAAACCTACCAAGACGTAGCCGTCCACCTAAAGTGACAGGCCGGGCAAGGAGAGCATTATTCAGAGAAGCAGCCAAGAGGTCCATGGGAACTCTGGAGGAGCTGCAGAGATCCACAGCTCAGGTGGGAGAATCTGTCCACAGGCCAACTATTAGTCGTGCTCTCCACAAATCTGGCCTTTAGGCTGCTTTCACACTGGGGCAGTAGGGGGCGTCGGCGGTAAAACAGCGCTATTTATAGCGCTCCTTTACCGCGGTATTCGTCCGCTAGCGGTGCGGTTTTAACCCCCCGTTGGCGGCCGAAAAAGGGTTAAAACCGCTCCTATAGCGTGGCTATAGCCGCGGTATTGCCGCGGTATAGCTGCACTGTCCCATTGATTTCAATAGGCAGGAGCAGTTTAGGAGCGGTGAATACACCGCTCCTTCACCGCTCCAAAGATGCGGTTGGCAGGAGTTTTTTTCTTCTCTTGTCAGCGCACCGCTTCAGTGTGAAAGCCCTCGGGCTTTCACACTGAACAAACAGCAGCGGCTGTTTTGGGTCGGTTTGCAGGCACTATTTTTAGCGCAATAACGCCTGCAAACTGCCCCAGTGTGAAAGGGGTCTTATGGAAGAGTGACGAGAAGAAAGCCATTGTTGAAAGAAAGCCATAAGAAGTCCCAATTCCAGTTTACGAGAAGCCATGTGGGGGACATGGCAAACATATGGAAGAAGGTGCTCTGGTCAGATGAGACCAAAGTTTAACTTTTTGGCCTAAAAGCAAAACGCTACGTGTGGTGAAAAACTAACATTGCACATCACCATGAACACACCATCACCACCATGAAACATGGTGGTGACAGCATCATGTTGTGGGGACACTTTTCTTCAGCAGAGACAGGGAAGCTGGTCAGAGTTGATGGGAAGATGGATAGAGACAAATACAGGGCAATCTTAGAAGAAAACCTGTTAGAGTCGGCAAAAGACTTGAGACTGGGGTGGAGGTTCATCTTCCAGCCGGACAACGACCCTAAACATACAGCCAGAGCTACAATGGAATGGTTTAGTTTAAAGCATATTCATGTATTAGAATGGCCCAGTCAAAGTCCAGACCTGAATCCAATTGAGAATCTGTGGTAAAACTTGAAAATTGCTGTTCAGACACTCTCCATCAAATCTGACAGAGCTTGAGCTATTTTTCAAACAAGAATTGGAAAAATGTCACTCTCTAGATGTGCAAAGCTGGTAGAGACATCCCCAAAAAGACTTGTAGCTGTAATTGCAGCGAAAGGTATTTCTATAAAGTATTGACTCAGGGGGGCGGAATACAAATGTACACCACACTTTTCAGATATTTATTTGTAAAAAATGTTGAAGAACATTTATCATTTTCCTTCCCACTTCATAATTATGTGCCACTTTGTGTTGGTCTATCACATAAAAGCCCAGTAAAATACATTTACGTTTTTGGCTGTAACATGAAAAAATGTGGAAAATTTCAGGGGTATGAATACTTTTTCAAGGCACTGTAAATGTCCTTAGACTACATAATGCTTAATAACTTTCACAGGAAGGACTATGAGTGATCCATGAGTGCTTTTTATTGTCTCAGACAGATGGAGCCATCATTAAGAGATGGAAGGAATACTGGGGCCTCTCTTTCAAAGGACAGATGGCCTGATTTTAAAGGGTTGTGCTTTATACAGTATTACACTATTGAGTCATTTTGACGGAGTAAAACCTACTATTGTCATCCCTAGTTCCCTTTTCTTTGTATACAGTTAGTTTTCTCAATGAGCCTTACCGGTCAGTTTACTATGATATTGTACTACACAACAATAAAAATACACTAACATTATTACTTCAACCCACTAAATTTTATGGCTTTTATTGATAATGTGCTTTTTTTTAAGAATTACACTCCATAAACGGTTAGGTTTTGAACTAATGAAAGTCATGTAGTGCTTTGAATATGTGGTGGTTGAATCCTTTACAGGCCCATCATGTAAAAATGTGAATTACCCAGAAATCATGCCAGGGAGACCCTCTGACACTATGCTTATACTATTATTGGTCTCCTTTAATGTAATATAAGTGTTTTTCTTTCTCTCATGTTAAGCTCAGATGTTTTCTACATTCTAGAACCATTGCCTGTCAACCTGCTACAAGCCAATAAAATGACTTCAACTACTGTGTCCCTAAATTGGAGTGCACCGAATGAATATCAGAGTTCTTACAGATACAGAGTGCAGACAAATGTCACATCACCATCTACAATGATAAATAATATAATAGTGACAAGTGATTCAGCTACAATAGTGAATCTGACACCAGGAGAGATGTATACATTCCTGATATATACAAGAGCTGCTAATAATGTGACCGAATCTGATCCTGTGTCGCTAACTACCTGCACAGGTGAGTACAGCTACAGTCATGTTTTATTCACTCTGGTGGGAACACCATGACGTCCCTTCTCTCAGTTTAGTAAGAGAGTGTTCCTTTAAAAGTAATTATTTTTTTCCCAAGGCATATCAGATTAGGTTTGTTTTTTTTCTACATATGTAGCACAAACCCCAAAGGGGCCGCTGGCAAGAACGGGATCTTCCCTAATAGTACAGATTTCCAGTCACCCAAGGACCAATCCATACACTCCAGCTCCAATGAATCAGTCCAATGAATTATTGGGGTGTTCGACTGCTTTAAGCCTTCAAGGGGCTATTCAATGAGCCAGGCTAAAAGGTGCCATGCAGTGCTTCAGCTGGTGTGTCTAGGGGACAATAACCACACCGGAGCAGAGATTCTTGCAGCTCTGCAGGGGCAGGCCCAGAGGTGGTTCACGCCATGTCAGGAATGGTGGTGTTCCTGCTGGAGCAGAATCTGCTTGGCATTATCGACAGGGCACACATGGCATTATAGACAGGGCACTCGAGGCAGAGCAGCTGGAGGAAGAGGAGGACTTCCTTTCCTCTCAAGGCTCACTTTATGCAGACACCATTGTTCCTACGCCACAGAACACACAAGAGGGGGAGGAGGAGGGGGATTCTGGCAGTTTTGGAGGCATTGAAGCAGAGGAAGATATACGCCAAACAGTAAGAGATGGTTTTCCATCCCCAGAACCCTTGGGAGTAATACGTGGCTGGGAGGAGGCAGTTCACAATTTTTTTAATCCTCGCCGCCCAGGGCTGTCAGCTTTCATTCCATCGGCAGCATCTGCATCACATGGTGGACGATTATCTAGGGGCGAAAACAGAGATGGAGAGCTTTCCAGTCGACGATCCACTGGCTTACTGGGTCATGTGAATAGACCACTTGCCAGAACTTGCCAGTATGTAATTGAGCTGCTGGGCTGCCCTGCATCCAGCGTGCTTTCCAAATGGGCATTCAGTGCTGCTTTATCCTCCTTTGGCTTTCGGGGCTCTTTTATTTCTGGCCTAGAGGCCCTCTACTCCAATCCCTCTTCCGAGTTTAGGATGTCTTCCTTTCCGTCACAGACCTTCCCAATGTCTAGTGGCTTCAGGCTGGAACCCTTAGCAGCTGCCATCCATGCCCACCCAGACATCTGGGGGGTCCCTATGCGACAGAGGGAATACAAACTCTCTTTATTTCAGAATAATATCCTGCTAACTCTAACACATCCTCATCTCTCCCTCTCATCCTTACACACCTTTTTTTTCAAATTTAGCCTCTTATCTGGTTATAAAATGAACACCTCCAAGACGGAAGCTATGCCTCTCCACATTCCCTCTGAAGGCCTTTCCGCCTTACAGAAGTCATATCCATACGGGGGGTGTCCTCATTCCCTTAAATATCTGGGCGTACACATTACAACTGCCTATTTGTCCTTATATCAGGTTAATTATGTGCCTTTATTTAGGGACATTAGTGACATGCTGAAGCATTGGAATACATACCCTATCTTATGGTTGGGCAGGATTAATGTCTTGAAAATGTCTATCATGCCTAAATTGCTTTATTTTTTTTGAAACGCTACCAGTGCCTGTTCCAATGTCCCAACTAAAGGTGTTTAAACATTGGTTTCTCAACTTTATTTGGAGCAACAAAGCACATCGGGTCGCCAGCTCTGAGGTCTTCTCCCCAAAGAACTGTGGTGGCTTAGGTGCACCCGATGTTTTTAAATATTTCGCCTCTTGCCTCAGATCGGTCTCGTCCCGGTCTTTTCAGCTGGCGCCGAGTAGATGGTTAGAAATTGAAATGGGCTCCCTCTTCCCTGCTCATCCCTGCTCCCTGATCTGGTCCTCTTCTTTACTTCAAGGCCCTAAACTACAGGGGTTATGTTTGGCCCCAATGCTTTTTACTTTAAAGATTTGGCATACCTGTGTCACTAAGTTCTCTCTCTCTCTCTTTGCCATGCCCTCCCCTATCGAATGTACTCTTTAATCCCAATATTCCGGATAGCTTATCCTGTGTCGTGTCATCCTGGGCTCAAGCTGGTTTGTTTCAGCTTCATCAATTTGTCCATCCAGCCACTCGCAGATTTCGTACATCTGATGACCTCCAGACTAAGTACCACATCCCTAAATATATGTTCTTTTTTACCTCCAAATTAAACATTATCTCTCCACACTCAAGGCCCTCACCAGTTACATCTAATTTCCACTATTTATAAACTACTTTATGATGCCACTCCAACTTCTGCAGATCTTCTCCCCTATATGCGTAAATGGTCACCTATTCTACAACATCCCATTACTCTCCCCTGTTGGAACAAAATATGGTCATCTACATCCAAAATATCCAGATGCGTGGCACAGAGAGAGATGGCTTACAAAATCCTACTGTTCTGGTATAGAACATCTGAATTTTTACATTGTCAAGATCGCTCCCTTTCCCCTATGTGTTGGCATTGCGGTAAAACTAGAGGTACCCATTTTCATATTTTTGGGCAATGTGAGGTTATTGTGCCTTTTTTGGTCTATGTCCCTGCTCCAATGAGTAGTTGACCACTTCCTTCCATTGGACCTGCTACATTATCTTCTAGACCTCCCTTTTCCTGGTATCGGGAAACCTTTAAATAGGCTTGCTTCTTTTATTCTGTTAGTGGGCAAGAGAATTCTTCCATTACACTGGTTCTTTTTTTTGTAATTTTGTAAAACTTTAATAAAAAATACAATTATGAAATATGCTCTCCCTCATAGTCTCAATCAGTTTCAAACTTTTATTGACGTTCAGAAATACAATAGAAAATTGAATTTCAAAAGGTATGTGATGTCCAATCCTGTGAAAGATAGAAGGACTGTGGTGACGAATATCCAACATTCTTATTTAACAAATGCTTCACTATTTAATCCTCCTGGGAATATGTCCTCTTCTATCAAAGTTGTTAAGGATCTAGTATTAAAGGATTTAAAGGACTTAAAAGTAAAATGATATAAAATGGAAACGACATTGGAAAAAGTGATTTAACAATTGTTTGACTGAACTTGTCACCCAGTCCGCAGACATGGGGAGTGGCATAGTTGTTTTAAATAGACAAAACTATAATGTAAAAATGAATAAGATCTTAGGGATAGGGAGATGTATATCACTTTGAAAGATAATCCTATGCATTTTTATAAGAACGAATTGTCTAAACTGGTTTCTAAAGGCTATAAGCAAGGTGTTTTAGACAAAAAAGCATTTCTTGTCCCTCTGACTACTCATATTCCAGTGATCTATTACTTGCCTAAAAATACATGAAAATTCTGAACGCCCTCAGGTCCCATTGTAAGCGGGATCAATTACGTACACAAAGCACTATCTTGAGCCACTTGTTCCTGAAATGCTTATTGAATAACACAGAGTGTTGTGAGAATCGTTTAAAGGTTACAATGGATGTAATTATATATATATATATACCATTGTTCCCCATTCCTTAGGTTTTGAGGCAGTTACTATCTGAATCAAATTTTGGAGTTAACTGAGCGAAAAAAGTGTTCTATTACTGACCTCCTCATAATTATTTTTGGTTTGGTGGCCAGTATTACTTACAAGGTATGGGAGTTGCCATGGGGGCTAAATATGTCCCCAGTTTGGCTAACCTATTTATAGAGAAACAGGAGGAGGATGTCATCTGAGCCCCTAAGGCCAACGTAGACCTGAGGTGGTTTTATGGACACGTTATTTGGATGACATCCTCTTCTTATGGGGTGGTGATAGAGAGTCACTTGCAAGGTATATGGAGGAACTAAAAACTAATGATAGGGGTATATATCTCAACTATGAGGCTACTCAGAAGGAGATACATTTCCTGGATCTTACAATCCATGTGGAAAACAGTCAGTTTGTTACTACCACCTCTTTTAAAACCGATCATAATTCATATGTACCCTTGGATAGTTGCCACCACCAATTGTGGCTGAAGTCAGTGCCTTGCAGACAGTTTGAGACTGAAATGCAGTTTATCCAGAGAGGAGGACTATTTGACACAGGCTACATTGTTGAGGAATAGGTTTATCCAAAAAGGTTATGACGAGGAAGGTTTGGATGTTCAGATTTATCAGGTTAATTCTATTGAGAGGAGTTTTCTTTTGTTGGAAATGGAGAAAACAAGATTAATGTATGACGGTAAATTTTCTTTATGTTCATGGCTTTTGTTCTTTTCAAGAATTAAACGTTTTTTTTCACGTAAAAAATGCTTCATTTTATTTTATTTTATTTATTTACTTTATTTTGTGTACATCTACTTATGTTTTCCACATGTTACAGTGTCCAAGTGGTCTCCAGTATGTGGGGAGGACCACACTGGCACTAAATGTTCATTTGGGAGACCATGTGGGCAACATAAAAAAGGGATTTAAAGGAAAATAGTTTTTGTAAACACAATGCTGCTGCACATAGCAAGGATCCTTAGTCTTTTTTAGGAATTGATAAGTTTGTCCCATACTGGAAGGTGAATGCACCTAAGAGAGTCTGAAAATTATGGACTAAGTGGATAGATATGTATATATATCATTTTAAAACATACCCATAGTTTAAATATTGATTGGGACAGAGTCATAACCCTTGTCAGTTTTTTCTTGCAATCTGTGTCCTATCGGGGAAATTTTCCTTCACTTCCTGTCCCATAGCCAAAACAAGAAGAAATCCCTCCAAAGTGAAAGGACTTCAAGGTGTCACCTAAAACACTACGATTTCCCCTCTATTATTTTTCTGGTTTCAACCCAAATTTGGTATTTTCTTTCACTTTGGATGATAACGGTAAACATGACAATTGGAGGAGGAACCTCTTTAACAAGGGCACAGACAGCAATAAAACCTGACAGGGGCTTGACTGTCTCTCTACTCTATCCAAAACAAAAAAAAAGTTAGTTACACTAAGCATTATTTAGATAGTAAAGGATGTTTTTGAAGCCGGGACCTGTACAGAAACAAGAATAAGACTTGCCATGGAAAGGGACCCAGATTTGCACAGGTGTATAGTAAAGTGAAGTGCATCTGTTTTCACTGTATATATCCATCCACGTTCATAGAAATGGATAATATTGCTTCTTTTCTTCGTCCCAGGTTTTGATGCATAATTTCACTTTACTTTATACTCTTAGGTTTACTTCCCCTCTCCTCACTTCACAGTTTAGAAAATGAGTCCTGATGCATGTATCCTCATTCTGATTGCATTGTGCAATTCTGCCTGCTGTCTGTTCCCACCACGAGCACAGCCATTGTCTTTTCTACATGTATTTTCTATTTTCTTTTCCCAGATCCGATTCCACCAGGAAAAATCACTTTTATTACAACTGGAACAAACACCATCACATTATGCTGGATAGAGCCAGTAAATATGACCAATGTGACTTATAAGATAACTTATTATTGGAATGCTTCTTCCCCCATCACTGTGACAAGTAACTCTCCAAATGTCACCCTTCTGAGCCTGAAATCTGGGAGTAATTACACCATTACTGTGGTGACAGTTGGAATCCAAGGGTATTTGAGCACGCCTGTCAGCAAATCTGTGTTTACACGTAAGTTCTGTCAGGATGCTAACTATGCCAATGTGAACCCTCTAGATGCACTTAAGGTGAAATGCAATGAGAAGTGATAGACTATCCTGAGAAGTGTAGAATGACAGCATTTCTTGGTAGGGCAGAGTACCATGGAACAGGTTAGATCTGGGTGCTGAATCTACAAAATAGAAATCACACTGGAGCACACTGGATGAGGGAGGTGATGGAAACTGAAAAAGGAAAGAAAGCCCAATGTATCCTCTTATGTATGATTTTTCCAGGGACAGCTGCAGAGGATCCTGTACTGATCCTGCACCCTGACCAATGATCACATCCTCCAGGTTCACCCTGCTCTAAATACTATAGACCATTAGAGTCAGAGGTCACCAGGAACAGTCCAGAGGCCAGGATGGGCAGGAGACATGGATAACCAAGACCTATCCAGAAGTTGGTACACAGGAGTTAACTGAAGATGCAATGGATAGCCAGAAACTAGCTAGAAGTTGGTACATAGCAGTCAAGGAAGGATTCAGGCTGGATAGCAGGAAGGCCAGCTTGCAAAAGTATTGCTTGGGCAGCGAGCCTAGATCTGCAAGTTTAAATGGGGTGGGCAAGGGGAAGGAGCCACTCTGACAGGGAATGGCCACCACTCTGATTAGCTGTGCGCTGCCAGGAGGTTGGTGCTGCTCTGACTGGATGCAGATGCCATCCTCCAGGTAAAACCCAGAATGCCATGCAGTGTGGGCATTGGATCAAGGAAGGTAAGTAGCATTGACACCATCTCTGTTGATAGACCAGAAATGTGGTGCCATTAGGGCACCATTATAATACACAGAAGAATATATTTAATTCTTCCAGAATATGAGAATCATTACCACTAGTGTGTCCAACCATGACCAGAAATTTGTAGTAAACTAAGGTTTTTTTTTCATCTGTGTGTCATAAGATAAATGTTTTTAGATTATATAATCTTTCATATTTTGCACAATAAGCACTAAGAGCGGTCTCTAGACATTTTTTTGTCACAGACAGATGGAGCCATCATTGAGAGGTGAGAAGGCAACAGAGGCCTTTCTTTCAAAGGACAGGTGGCCTGATATTAAAAGGGTGTTCTATGTATCTGTTACAGGGTTGCAAAGTTTTGATGGCAAAAAAAACGTGCAATTAGTAATTAGGGAAGAGTTCCTGGTTTGCTGCAAACATAATTTTGGACTGAATTATGCTGGTTTGAGTGTTCGTCTGAACACCGGACCTTTAGATCATTGGGAGCCGTGAGTACACCCCTCATATTTTTGTAAATATTTTATTATATCTTTTCATGACAACACTGAAGAAATGACACTTTGCTACAATGTAAAGTAGTGAGTGTACAGCTTGTATAACAGTGTTTGCAGTCCCTTCAAAATAACTCAACACACAGCCATTAATGTCTAGACCGCTGGCAACAAAAGTGAGTGCACCCCTAAGTGAAAATGTCCAAATTGGGCCCAAAGTGTCAATATTTTGTGTGGCCACCCTTATTTTCCAGCACTGCTTGGGCATGTAGTTCACCAGAGCTTCCAAGGCTGCCACTGGAGTCCTCTTCCACTCCTCCATGGCGACATCATGGAGCTGGTGGATGTTGGAGACCTTGCACTTCTCCACCTTCCATTTGAGGATGGACGCTCAATAGGGTTTAGGTCTGGAGACATGCTTGGCCAGTCCATCACCTTTACTCTCAGCTTCTTTAGCAAGGCAGTGGTCGTCTTGGAGGTGTGTTTGGGGTCGTTATCATGTTGGAATACTGCCCTGCGGCCCAGTCTCCGAAGAGAGGGTATCATGCTCTGCTTCAGTATGTCACAGTACATGTAGGCATTCATGGTTCCCTCAATGAACTGTAGCACCCCTGTTCCTGCAGCACTTATGCAGCCCCAGACCATGACACTCCCACCACCATGCTTGACTGTAGGCAAGGCACACTTGTTTTTGTACTCCTTGCCTGGTTGCCGCCACACACGCTTGACACCACCTGAACCAAATAAGTTTTTCTTGGTCTCATCAGACCACAGGACATGCTTTCAGTAATGTCCTTAGTCTGCTTGTCTTCAGCAAACTGTTTACTGGCTTTCTTGTGCATCATCTTTAGAAGAGGCTTCCTTCTGGGATGACAGCCATGCACACCAGTTTGATGCAGCGTGTGGCCTATGGTCTGACCACTGACAGGCTGACCCCCCCTACCTCTTCAACCTCTGCAGCAATGCTGGCAGCACACATATGTCTATTTCCGAAAGACAACCTCTGGATATGACGCTGAGCACGTGCACTCAACTTCTTTGGTCGACCATGGCGAGGCCTGTTCTGAGTGGAACCTGTCCTGTTAAAAAGCTGGTCTTGGCCACTGTGCTGCAGCTCAGTTTCAGGGTCCTGGCAATCTTCTTATAGCCTAGGCCAGTGATGGCGAACCTTGGCACCTCAGATGTTTTGGAACTATATCTCCCATTAAGCTCAACTACACTGTAGAGTGCATGAGCATCATGGGAAATGTAGTTTCAAAACATCTGGGATGCCAAGGTTCGCCATCACTGGCCTAGGCCATCTTTATGAAGAGCAACAATTCTTTTTTTCAGATCCCCAGAGAGTTCTTTGCCATGAGGTGCCATGTTGAACTTCCAGTGACCGGTATGAGAGAGTGAGAGCGATAACACCAAATTTAACACATCTGCTCCTCTTTCACACCTGAGACCTTGTAACACTAACGAGTCACATGACACCGGGGAGGGAAAATGGCTAATTGGGCCCAATTTGGACATTTTTAGTTAGGGGTGTACTCACTTTTGTTGCCATTGGTTTAGACATTAATGGCTGTGTGTTGAGTTATTTTGAAGGGACCGCAAATTTACACTGTTATACAAGCTGTACACTGACTTCTTTACATTGAGGCAAAGTGTCATTTCTTCAGTGTTGTCACATGAAAAGATATAATAAAATATTTACAGAAATGTGAGGGGTGTACTCTTGTGAGATACTGTATATAGTAGTGTGTTTTTCCTTATATCCTTAGTCTTTTTACATGTTGCCCAGGGCAGTACCCAGCCCCCCCATGCCATTTGTTTGACAATCACTTGCCTATTAGCCCATAAAATTATCAGTGTCCATCAGTGTTGCCTTATCTGTGCCCATCAGTGCAGCCCATCAGTGCAGCCCATCAGTGTGTTTCAACAGAGGACTCTACAATGTTATTAATTGTAATTAGCTACAAAGCCTTTTCTAAGAATTATACCCAATAAATCTAATGTGTTTAGTGCTTAAAATATAACTATTGAATCCTTCAAAGTCCTGCCATTTAAAAATGAGAGTTACCCAGAAGCCATTTCTCATGATGTGTAGACCCTCTTACACTACACATATACTATTAGATTATATCTTCTTCAATGTCATTTAGGTGTTTTTCTGTCTTTTTTGTTAAGCGCAAATGTATGTTTTCTACTTTCCAGAGCCATTGCCGGTGAACCTGCCACAATATTTTAATGTGACTTCAACATCTGTGTCCTTAAATTGGAGAATACCGGATGAATCCCAGAGTTCTTACACATACAGAGTGCAGACAAATGTCACATCACCATCTACACTGATAAAAAATATAATAGTGACCAATCAACCAGAATCAATAGTGCATTTGACCCCGGGACAAACATATACATTCCTGATATATACAAGAGCTGCTGATAATGTCACCGAATCTGCCCCGGTGTCATTAACTACCTGCACAGGTGAGTACAGCCGCAGTCCTGCTCTTATCACTCAGGTGGGGGACTCCATGAAATCACTTCTGTATTACTGAGTTCTGTTAGTTTGATAAGAGAGGGTTCCTTTAAAAGCAAGTTGTTGTTTTTTGCCAAGGCATGTTGGATAAAATTGATTAGAATTTTCTGATCTACAGTGTCTCACAAAAGTGAGTACACCCCTCACATTTTTGTAAATATTTTATTCTATATTTTCATGTGACAACACTGAAGAAATTACACTTTTCTACAATGTAAAGTAGTGAGTGTACAGCTTGTATAACAGTGTAAATTTGCTGTCCCCTCAAAATAACTCAACACACAGCCATTAATGTCTAAACTGCTGGCAACAAAAGTGAGTACACCCCTAAGTGAAAATGTCCAAATTAGGCCCAAAGTGTCAATATTTTGTGTGGTCACCATTATTTTCCAGCATTGCCCTAACCCTCTTGGGCATGGAGTTCACCAGAGATTCACAGGTTGCCACTGGAGTCCTCTTCCACTCCTCCATGACAACATCACAGAGCTGGTGGATGTTAGAGACCTTGCGCTCCTCCACCTTCTGTTTGAGGATGCCCTACAATATGCTCAATAGGGTTTAGGTCTGGAGACATGCTTTGTCAGTCCATCACCTTTACCCTCAGCTTCTTTAGCAAGGCAGTGCTGACCCCCCACCCCTTCAACCTCTGCAGCAATGCTGGCATCACTCATATGTTAATTCCAAAAGACAACCTCTGGATATGACGCTGAGCATGTGCACTCAACTTCTTTGGTCAACCATGGCAAGGACTGTTCTGAGTGGAACATGTCCTGGTAAACCGCTGTATGGTCTTGGCCACCGTGCTCCAGCTTAGTTTCAGGGTCTTGGCAATCTTCTTATAGCCTAGGCCATCTTTATGTAGAGCAACAATTATTTTTTTCAGATCCTCAGAGTTCTTTGTCATGAGGTGCCATGTTGAACTTCCAGTGACCAGTATGAGAGAATGAGAGCGATAACACCAAATTTAACACACCTGCTCCCCATTCACACCTGAGACCTTGTAACACTAATGAGTCATATGACACCGGGGAGGGAGAATGGCTAATTGGCCCGAATTTGGACATTTTCACTTAGGGGTGTACTCACTTTTGTTGCCAGCGGTTTAGACATTAATGGCTGTGTGTTGAGTTATTTTGAGAGGACAGCAAATTTACACTGTTATATGCTGCAGGCATCATTCAGATATCATCACTGATAGTTATTATTTCAGATTTTCGAATTTTCTGATTTTTGGATTTTCAAATTTACGAATCTTCAAATTTACGAATTTTAAATTCTCAGAGTCTTCGAATTTACGTAAATTACAAGTTTTTGAATATTCAAAATAATTTGTTAAATGGGTTTTCGTTAATTCGGATTTTTCCGAATTAACGAATTTGTCGAAATTCGTTAAAAAAATAATTCAGAACGAAACGAATTGCACATGTCTAGTACTGGTGTTACTGTCAGGAGTTCCTCTGTGATTCTTTGTGTTTATGTACTCAGCCTGGTGTGTCAGAAGGGCTGAGGTCTTTAAGAAGGTTAAGGCCAGCAACAGAGGACGTATCCTGACTAGCAGTTCCTTCAGGTGTAGCGCTACATGTGGGGGCTCGGCTGGGATCCCTCTGTTTTGCAGGCAAGACACCAAGAAAACAAGCCAGAGACAATCAACATAGATGCTACAGCTGCTACTATCATTACTATAGGACCAGACTTCTTTACTGCTCTGGAGAGCTCCTTCAGGGGTAGCACTACATAGGTTTAAACACTTTTTTAAACACTTGTTTACCAGTTGATTGCAACTTACATTTTTCTTTTCTTTTCAATCTTATTTTATTGCAAGGTAAAGGGAGAACAAATGTATAAATCATGTTACAGTATATAATATACATGTAGCTTACATATAGCATTGAGGTGAACCTTTACGAAATATGTACAATCCGAGGCAACTTTGCTTTAAGATCTTTGATGGAATAATGGTGTATCACAATGTAATTTTATGCCACATAGAAGCGTGAATAATAATAACATGTGGACAGGTTCCAATATAAAATTCATCTCTAATGTAACGCAGACCCATGATGTTATGTGGTCTTTCCTAATCAGGGTGGTATGCTGTAGGGATCCCTCATTGTCTTAGAGTAGATAACTACTTCACTGATCTGTTTTGGGCATACGGCCTCTGTTCATATGTTTGGGTGTTTGGTTCAAGGCGGGAAGGAGAGCAGGCAGGGAGAGAGAAGAAGGTTATATCAAGGAAAGGAATAAGGGAGGTTAAAGAGCACTCCAGCATGGCTATCCAGTAGATGAAGCAACTTACATTTTTAATACAAGATTTGAAGGTTGTGAGACAATGTTAAGATATTATTTGTCATCTTTTCACTGTAATTTTCCTTGATTATTTTGATCTACTTTTCATGGAAATATCTTGAAGAATTTATCAGCCATCACAAAACATATTATATTAAATATACTGTATATGTCCTGCATTCTTTGTTGTTCTTCTACTATTTCTAAAAATGCTTTAAAGAACTTATCAGTCATCAGTAAACATGAATAGAATGAGTTTCATAAAGCATATAACATTATGAACATTGTATTTTCAGTTCCCGAACAAGCTGTTACTGTCAAAGTGCATAATTACCAGTCGGTGAATTCTCTGGTGGTGAACTGGACGGCACCAGCAGGAATTGTGTCTATTTATACTGTCACAATAACAGGAGATGTAAATAGGACATTGCAGAAAAATTCTACACAAGCGACTTTCACTAACTTACTACCAGGAAGGAATTATACCGTCACTGTACAGACAATCAGTGGGAGCTGCAACAGTCCAATCACTACAGTGACAGAGGCCACATGTGAGTATGATCCATAAGAAAAATGAAGACTGCCACAGACCACATCCGAATAGTTATAGAAAGAGGGATTATTTGTGGACAGGGAGACCCAAGTCCCACAAAAAGCAAAACAGGACTTTATTGGCTCAGCAAAGGAGACAACAAATGATTCTGAAAAGTAGAAAATGTATTTAAAATATAAAGGTACAAAAACACAAAAGCATCAGGTAGTAAAAAATTTCCCACTCTAGACCTGAAATCTATCTAGGGCCTTATATTGCAAACCTGGCTCACTGAGTCAGAATTGTGGATATATAATCCCACGTAGATAAATAGCATAATCAAAATAATAGACATGTGCTATTTGGTTCGTAACGAATAGATTTTCGTACGAATTTGTTAGTTTTTGTACATTCAGATCAGTTCGAACATATTCCGAATAGGTGAAAGAACCAAAATACGAAAATTATGAAATTACAAATAAGCAAAATAACGAACACGCGAAAATACGAACTTACAAACGGACAAACTTACGAAACTCCGAAACAGTAAAAGAAAGAAAATGACATCTATAACGAATGATTTACATTTCGTATTTTCAATCCTTTGTCTGTTCGTAATTTCGTATGTTCGTATTTTCATTCGTGTGTTCGTAAATTTTGTTTCTTCGTCTGTTCGTAATTTCGTTTATTAAAGTTCTCGAATCGTTCTTTTGAATGGACAGTGTAAGTGTATCTTAATATGTATGTTCGTAATTTCGTGTTCTCGAATCGTTCTTTCGAATAGGCAGTGTATTAGTGAGTGATGTATCTTACTTAATATCTTTAGCCAATCAGCTTATCCCTTTTGTATGTGAGTCGCACTGCATTCCTGAATCTTTTTAGATTCAGTTGAGTCCGGTCTGGTGACTGGGGGAGTGGGACTGGAGTAAGTACAGGACTTATTAGAAAAGCAAGCATAGGATTATTATTCTTTATTTCCTACGAAAGTATGAATCAACGAAAAAGGCAAATCTCACAAAAGTAACAATTACTAAATTACGAGTAGTGTACCGAATAAACGAAAATCATTATCTAACAAAATTTCGAATCAAAGAAAATTAGACTAACGCAATTACGAATCATTCCGTATCAACGAAAATATATCTGTTACGAAAATACGAACGAGTCCGAATATGAAAACTCGCGTCTTACGAAATTACAAATCGTTAGACTAACGGAATTACGAATCATTCCGTATCAACGAAAATATATCTGTTATGCCGCATACACGCGGTCGGACTTTTCGGCTACAAAAGTCTGACAGCCTGTCCGACAGACTTTCGACGGACTTTTGGTGGACTTGCGGCGGACTTTCTTATGAACGAACTTGCCTACATACCATCACACAAAAGTCCGACGGATTCGTACGTGATGACATACACCGGACTAAAATAAGGAAGTTGATAGCCAGTAGCCAATAGCTGCCCTAGCGTGGGTTTTTGTCCGTCGGACTAGCACACAGACGAGCGGATTTCTGGGTCCGGCGTAGTTACGACGTAAAGATTTGAAGCATGTTTCAAATCTAAAGTCCGTCAGATTTGAGGCTGCAAAAGTCCGCTGAAAGTCCGGGGAAGCCCACACACGATCGGATTGTCAGCCAGCTTTAGTCTGTCGGCGTCCGTCGGACTTTTGTAGATGAAAAGTCCGACCGTGTGTACGCGGCATTACGAAAATACGAACCAGTCCGAATATGAAAACTCGCATCTTACGAAACTTTGAATCATTACGAATCAACAGAAACGTAAAGAAACGAAAGGAAACAAAACTAATTTTTTTGTTGTGCACATGTCTACAAAATCCTATAGTAAATACACTCCCAGTTGTGTAGGTCAACACGTTTTCTCCAGAATATGGCTTCTTCAGGACCCAGTATATTGAGCAGAGATCAATCAATGCTGTGGATCGTACAGCCCAAACATTAGCCTCGGAGGGCAGGCACAGGAGGGGCATCAAAGGCAAAAAAAAATGCAGGAGGGCACATGGCGGGTAGCATAGGTGAGTAAAAACTAAGGTTGGACAGCAGGTAAATATTATCTTTTAGTGGAATCCAAATGGGATTAGGAAGGCCACTAAGTGCCCATTAGATGATTATATATAGGCTAAAGTATGGGTGGCCAAAGAATATAATTATAAACCCAGTGCCCCAGAAAAGTGGGCACTGTATATTTGGACAAAGTAATGGGCATCTATTAAGCCACAAAAATACTCCAGGACTAAAGGTCATCAAGCTGTTCTCCAGCTCGCCACGCCAAATGCCATGGTGCATGGTCTCCCTGTCCAAAAATAATCTTTCTTTCTATGATCCATAAGAGATCTATGTTATCTGTGTATGATCAGAATAAAGGCCACGTGATTGTAAGAGTGCTGTAAGGCCACATGTGGATATTTTTCCAGGTATGAAAATAGACAACCAGAGTTCTTCTTCTGTTTTTTTTTTCCATTTTTTTTAAATTAAAGACAGGTCTGTCACATTATGATGCATTTTAATTAAAGCGATATTAAACCCAAAATAAAACATTTATTATCTTGCAGCTAACCAATTCTTAGATGTGATGGCTGCATTCATTTTTTTTTTTAGGCTTTCTTTCCTTTCTCTTCACTTGGTGATCTAGTCAGTAAGTCTGTTTTTCAAAAGATCAAGCTGTCCTGCAGATTTAGCAGTTGCAATGATGAGACAAAACATGTACCACCGACAGGGGTGCTTACAATGATCAGCTTTTATTTTTATTTTTTTAAAACTTTTCTTCTAAAAGAAAAAAAAAAAAGTTTGCTGTAATTGAGTAAAAAGCCTTAACCAGATTTTTAGCTTCAATATGTTAGTGAATCTAAATCTGCTAGTACATCTAAAACTCCCCGCCCCACCAGACTGTCCATAAAAACCACCTGTGCTCCTTCATCCAGAGTGGAGGCACTCTAATACAGGAGGCGTGTTACTGTGGCCAGGTCACCAGGTGAAAACAGAGGGAGAAAAGACTGAAAAGGGAAAATAATGCAGCCACCACATCTAAGGTTCGGTAAGCTGTAATATATTACACTTTCGATTTTGGGTTTCATACTGCTTTAAACTTACCTGTTTGTGACTGCAGAGGACCTAACATCCTGTATAAAATATAATGCTGTGAATATATATTATTATTTTTATTATAATTATGTATTTGCAAGGGAATCTGCAATGCCTTTGGCTCAACTATATATGACTTTTTATGTTTAGCCATTTTACACTGATTTGTTTTTTTTTTGTTTGTTTTTTCTTTTTTTTATATCAGTTTATTTACTTTGTATGCAATCTTTGTTTTACAATATTTAATATATGGAGTGCCTGTGTCAAAGGATGCCCAAATACTAGGGCCAGTTTATAAAGGATACACACACAGCAAATGTTTGCTGGACATACACTATATTACCAAAAGTATTGTGACGCCTGCCTTTACACGCACGTGAACTTCAATGGCATCCCAGTCTTAGTCCGTAGGGTTCAATATTGAGCAAGGTCCATAAAGACATGGATGAGCGAGTTTGAGGTGGAGGAACTAAACTGGCCTCTTTAGAGCCCTGACCTCAACCCAATAGAACCCCTTTGGGATGAATTAGAGGAGAGACTGGGAGCCAGGCCTTCTCGGCCAACATCAGTGTCTGACCTCACAAATGCTCTTCTGGAAGAATGGTCAAACACTCCCATAGACACATTCCTAAACCTTGTGGACGGCTTTCCCAGAAGAGTTGAAGCTGTTATAACTGCAAAGGGTGGGCCAACTCAATATTGAACCCTACGGACTAGGACTGGGATGCCATTAAAGTTCATGTGTGTGTAAAGGCAGGCATCCCAATACTTTTGAAATCAATGCAAACTCAATAATCAGTCCACATTCAGTGAAAGTTCATGTACTGCAAAGTTTGCAGTACATGAACTTTCACTAATTGTGGACTGTTTAATGCGTTTGTAGCATGGATCACTTTATTGCAACTTCATGATCTATATATTAATTTCCATGTTGAGCACAGATTGACTGCTTGGCAAACGCACACTACAAAAAGTAATAGTAATCCTGCTGGCCTGGGGGTTCCCCTCATGTTTCTCTCTCTCCCTCCCTCCCCCCCTCTCTCCCCCCCTCTCTCCCCCTCTCTCTCCTCCCCCTCTCTCTCCCCCTCTCTCCCTCCCCTCCTCCCCCTCTCTCTCCTGCCCCTCTCTCTCTCCTCCCTCCTCTCTCTCCCCTCCTCCCCCTCTCTATTCTCCCCCTCTCTCTCCTCCCTCTCTCTCTCCTCCCTCTCTCTCTCTCTCCCCCCCCCTCTCTCCCCCCTCTCCCTCTCTCTCTCCTCCCTCTCTCCCCCTCTCTCTCCTCCCCTCCCCCCCTCTCTCTCTCCCCCCCCCCCTCTCTCTTCCCTCTCTCTCCCCCTGTCAGAAACCATGAATCAGACCGAGACAGAAGTACAGTTAATTACACTTGTTTAATAATAATAAAAAGGTAAACAGAGTAAGCGTAGTCAATACATAGCCAGAGTTCAGTAACCAGATCAGGTAGTCAGCCAATGCCAATGTCAGAGAGCCAGAGATCAACGTAGTAGTACAGCAAGCTGGATCAGGAGCCAGAAGGGATGTCAGCCGAGCAAGTCTTCAACAGGAACGCAGGAGAAAGTCTCTGAGATGTGACCAAAGGTGAAGGCAGAAATAAAGTGAGCTGGACGGCTTCAAGTAGCCAGGACTGACGAGCAGATCATCAACAGCTGAGTCACTGTGGAAAAAAAGGAGCTGGCAATTAGCTGACAGCTGAGCGGCCAGCTCAGAGCAGGAAGGGCTGAGCCCAGCCCTGACACCCCCCCTCTCTCTCCCCCTCTCTCACTCTCTCCTCCCCCCTCTTTCTCCTCCCCTCTTTCCCCTCTCTCTCCTCCCCTCCTCCCCCTCTCTCTCCCCCCTCTCTCACTTCCCTCTCTCCCCTCCTCTCTCTCTCTCCCCCCCTCTCTCTCTCTATACTCCCCCCTCTCTCTCTCTATACTCCCCTCTCTGTCCTCCCCTCCCCCCTCTCTATCTCATCAGACAGACCCCGAGCTGGGATGAAGATGCAGTGAATGAAAGCCACACAGAGGAGGGAAGGCTGAGCTTTAGGTTCAGCCTCCACCAGTCAAATTACATGGAGCTAGTCACCGGCCACTTATAGGGGACCGAGTCGCCCCCCCTCCCCCCGGCCAAGCATGCCCATACACCATACTACTGCCCATAATATTTACAAGTGCCGCTACATCAAGCCGGCCGCCGGGGGAGGCTGCATTTGTGTGGGAAGCGGCCACAGGAGCCAGGACTCAGGAAGACAGGTCAGGGGGGGCTTTTGTTGTGCAGGGGGTGGCTTTTTTTGCCGCCTCCCCCGCAAAGTGCCGCCTTAGGCCTGGAGCGTCTTCCCAGGATTTGATGCATAATTCCATTTTACTTCATATTTTACTCGTAGGTTTACTTCCCTTCACCTCATTTCACACTTTGGTAAATGAGGCCTTACGCATGCTGTTCTGCCTGCTGTCTGTCCCCACCATGAGTGCAGCCATTTTCTCTTCTAAGTGTGTTTTCTATTTTCTTTTCCTAGATCCGACTCCACCAGGAAATATCACTTTTACTACAATTGGGACGAACACCACGACATTATCTTGGGGAGAGCCTGTAAATATGACCGGGGTGCCAAAGTCATATAATATAACGTATTACTGGAATGCTGATTCACACATCACTGTACTAAGTAACTCTCCAAATGTCACCCTTCGAAGCCTGAAATCTGGGAGTAATTACACCATTACTGTGGTGACAGTCGGAGCTCGGGGGTATCAGAGCACTCCTGTCAGCAGATCTGTGTTTACAAGTAAGTTCTTACCATCTGTCAGGATGTGAAATTATGCTGACGTGGATCCTCTAGGTACACTTAAAGTGATATGCAATGAGAAGTGATAGTCTTACCTGAGAAGTGTAGACTGACAGCTGGTTTGTGGTAGGCCAGAGTACCATGAAACAGGTTAGACCTGGGTGCTGGATCTACTGAATAGAAACACGCTGGAGCACATGGGGGGGGGGGTCCTGGAAACTTAAAAAGGAAAGAAAGCCCAATGCATCCCCTTGTACATGATTTAGATTCAGATTAAAAAAAACATTGAACTAAAGGCTGTAATGTAACAAAATAGGTAAAAGGCCAAGGGGGTGAATACTTTTGCAAGGCACTGTATACCCTTAGATTATGTCTCCTATATCTCAATGTGATTTAAGAGTTTTCCTTTCTCGCATGTTAAGCTCAGATGTATGTTTTCTATGTTCTAGAACCATTGCCTGTGAACCTGCCACAAGCCTTGAAAGTGACTTCATCTTCTGTGTCCTTAAGTTGGAGTATGCCGAATGAATCTCACAGTTCTTACACCTACAGAGTGCAGACAAATGTCACATCACAATCTATGATAAATAATACAATAGTGACCGGCGAAACAGCCACAATAGTAAATCTGACCCCGGGACAAACATATACATTCCTGATATATACAAGAGCTGCTGATAATGTCTCTGAATCTGAACCTGTGTCACTAACTACCTGCACAGGTGAGTACCACTGCTCTCAGCACTCAGGTGGGGACACCATGAAATTATTACTTTATTACTGAGAACGGTCAGCTTTATAAGAGGTATAACAAATGTGACAGCGCTGCCACCTAGTGGTAAGTGAAAAGAAACGCACACAATAACACTAATGATGTTTAAATTGAATATAGCTGCTGCTATCACCCGCATGTTCTCAACAAACAATAGATAATAAGTATAAGAAATGTGACAGCGCTACTACAAACTAATAATATAAATACCAATAACAATGTGCAATATAAACGTAAGATGCTAAATTAATAGTCCAATTGGATGAAAAAACAAAATCTATATGAATATAGATGGATAGTCTTCTTATATAAAATGTGCATCAAATTTCACTGTGAAAAAAAGTGCTTCTCAAACGTAACGACAATCTGAGACAAGTGCCCCCTTCACCGGGTACAATGGACGCTCACCTCTTTCCTAGACCCTGAAAGGGTCAAACACGCTCAGGAATAATAATGGTTCTCATCAGCAAATGGCTCCACATTCGTCTCCGATGGTTCCTATAAAGACCCTGCAAGGATCAAACACGGTCAACACACCATATGCTTCTCCTTTAATAATGCCTCTGTGATGTCCACCAGCAACTCCAAACCGACATGCAAATATAAAGTGCTTCAAATAATGCAGTACCAGGTGTTAAGTGGAATGAAACCTCACAACCCCGGCTTCATACATTGAACTCACATTTATTTAAAAGTAAAACAGCATGATAAAATCCAATAAGTCTCACGCGTATCATCGCCAGGCTCTACCTCTACGCGTTACGCCACTATCCTCATGGCTTCATCTGGAGGGCAACTCCAGAACACCGCCAGGCTCTACCTCTACGCGTTACGCCACCATCCTCATGGCTTCATCTGGAGGGCAACTCCAGAGGTAGAGCCTGGCGGTGATACACGTGAGACTTATTGGATTTTATCATGCTGTTTTAATTTTAAATAAAATGTGTGCGTTTCTAGTCACTTACCACTAGGTGGCAGCGCACTATTGCATATCAGCTTTCTAAGAGGTTGTTCCTATAAAAGTTTTTTTTTTTTTTGCCAGGCATGTCAGATAAAAATTATTTTTCTGGTATACATATAACTTAACAATTTGTATTACATATTCACTTGTTTATCATCTGATTACAACTTACATTTTCTAATACATTTCTAATATTTTTTTTGCTTAACTGCCTCCCGTCCGCCATATAGACAAATGATGGCGGAATGCACACTCGTTCTGGGCCAACGTCATATGACGTCACCCAATCTCAACGCGATCGCACGCCCCCGGGGGTGTGCAGGGCGGCGATCGTGGGAGCGCTGTGTCCCTAGGACACGGAGCGACCCCGATCTCGGTAAAGAGCCGATGAAGCCGCTCTTTACCCATGTGATCAGCTTTGTCCAATCGCAGCCGATCACATGTGAAGTGCTGTTAATCGGCTCTCCTCGCCTCACACTGTCAAAGTGTGAGGAGAGACGATCAGCAGCATCTCCTCACAGGGGAGATCTGTACTGATTATCAGGGCAGCCCCAACAGTGCTACCAGTCTGTGCCCATCAGTGATCCCAATTTGTGCCCATCAGTGAGGCCATCCTGTGCCCACCAGTGATGCAAGTCAGTGCTGCCTTTCAGTGCCTGCTTATCAGTGCCACCTAACCATGCTACCTATTATTGCCTATCAGCGCCACCTATTATTGCCCATCAGTGCCACCCATCAGTGCCGCCTAACCGTGCCACCTATCATTGCCCATCAGTGCTCATCAGTGCTGCATATTAGTGCCTCCTCATCATTGCCACCTCATCAGTGGCCTTCAGTGCTGCCTCATCAGTGCTCATTAGTGCAGCCTATCGGTGCCCATCAGTGCAGTGCACTGTCCTGTAGGCAAGTGGTTAAAACAAATGTTATAACTGCACCATCTATTAAATGTAAAAGGCTTGATTTTTTGATCTACTATTCAAAATACAATGTACAGAATAAGTGTTATTAAGAACATAAGCTTTATAAAACAATGTGAACATTGAGTTTTTTTTGTGATTATTCAACTGAATATTTGATCATTGGTTGAAAATTATTTAAATCATCCCCTCCATAGTCTGGTATTTAAAGATAAAATAGGGAGTTTTTGAAAAATTAACATGATTTTCTAGGATCATTTATTAAATTTAAATCTCATGTATTCTTTCTTCTTCTTCTACTGTCATCAATTATCCAGACATAAATGTTAAAATTGATAGCATTTTAAAAAAAATTCTTATTTAAATCCGAAGGTTAAAAAAAAAATATATTTTTCATCATCCTCTGGAATTAGTGGTATTATTAAGGTCCTTTATGCATGTTCTGCTACATGTTTCGCCGATTGGCTTCTTCAGGAAATATGCATATAGTATACTGTCAAAAGATATATATATAGATATATCTAGATATATCTATATATATAGATATATATATGTATGTACTGGTAAGATATACAGCATTATTTATTAAAATAGATACATCACATGGGGAGATGAAGGACCCACCCACATATAGACCATCCACCTTAACGTCAAAATCACACCAAAGGAGTGCCGCTAGTATGGACAAGCTTTACCGTAGGCCAGAGGCCTCTGGCCTTATGAATTTATAATAAATGCTATTGATTTTACAGTTATGTCTGGATAATTGATGTAGCACCTTAAAAAATCCCCTCACATTTTTGTAAATATTTTATTCTATCTTTTCATGTGACAACACTGAAGAAATGACACTTGTCTACAATGTAAAGTAGTGAGTGTACAGCTTGTATAACAGTGTAAATTTGCTGTCCCCTCAAAAAAACTCAACACACAGCCATTAATGTTTAAACCGCTGGCAACAACTGTGAGTACACCCCTCACAGCCATTTTCCCTCCCTGGTGTCATGTGACTCGTTAGTGTTACAAGGTCTCAGGTGTGTTAAATTTGTTATTGCTCTCACTCTCTCATACTGGTCACTGGAAATTCAACATGGCACCTCATGGCAAAGAACTCTCTGAGGATCCGAAACAAGAATTGTTGCCCTACGTAAAGATGGCCTAGGCTATAAGAAGTTTGCCAAGACCCTGAAACTGAGCTGCAGCATGGTGGCCAAGACCATACAGCTGTTTAACAGGACAGATTCCACTCAGAACAGGCCTCGCCATGGTCGACCAAAGAAGTTGAGTGCACGTGCTCAGCGTCATATCCAGAGGTTGTCTTTGGGAAATAGACGTATGAGTGCTGCCAGCATTGCTGCAGAGGTTGAAGGGGTGGGGGGTCAGCCTGTCAGTGCTCAGACCATACACCGCACACTGCATCAAATTGGTCTGCATGGCTGTCATCCCAGAAGGAAGCCTCATCTAAAGATGATGCACAAGAAAGCCCGCAAACAGTTTGCTGAAGACAAGCAGACTAAGGACATGGATTACTGGAACCATGTCTTGTGGTCTGATGAGACCAAGATAAACTTATTTGGTTCAGATAGTGTCAAGCGTGTGTGGCGGCAACCAGGTGAGGAGTACAAAGACAAGTGTATCTTGCTTACAGTCAAGCATGGTGGTGGGGGTGTCATGGTCTGGGGCTGCATGAGCGCTACCGGCACTGGGGAGCTACAGTTCATTGAGGAAACCATGAATGCCAACATGTACTGTGACATACTGAAGCAGAGCATGATCCCCTCCCTTCAGAGACTGGGCCGCAGGGCAGTATTCCAACATAATGACCCCAAACACACCTCCAAGGTGACCACTGCCTTGCTAAAGAAGCTGAGGGTAAAGGTGATGGACTGGCCAAGCATGTCTATAGACCTAAACCCTATTGAGCATCTGTGGGGCATCCGCAAACGGAAGGTGGAGGAGCGCAAGGTCTCTAACATCCAACAGTTCCGTGATATTGTCATGGAGGAGTGGAAGAGGACTCCAGTGGCAATCTGTGAAGCTCTGGTGAGCTCCATGCCCAAGAGGGTTAAGGCAGTGCGGGAAAATAATGGTGGCCACACAAAATATTGACACTTTGGGCCCGATTTGGACATTTTCACTTAGGGGTGTACTCACGTTTGTTGTCAGCGGTTTAGACATTAATGGCTGTGTGTTGAGTTATTTTTGAGGGGACAGACAATTTACACTGTTATACAAGCTGTACACTCACTACTTTACATTGTAGCAAAGTGTCATTTCTTCATGGTTGTCACATTAAAAGATATAATAAAATATTTACAAAAATGTGAGGGGTGTACTCATTTTTGTGAGATACTGTATGTACTACTTGTAGTGATGTGGTACTGATAAAATCTTTTCCCTTCATTACTTCATACGTAACGTCTATGACAGTCATTAAAAACATGAATAAAATGAGCATATAACATTATGAATATTGCATTTTCAGTTCCCGGACAAGCTGTGGGTGTCACAGTGAACAATTACAAGTCTGTGAATTCTCTGGTGGTAAACTGGACGGCGCCAACAGGAAACGTGTCCAATTATACTGTCACTATAACAGGAGATTTAAATAGGACATTGCAGAATACATCTACACAAGTGACTTTCACTAACTTACTACCAGGAAGGAATTATTCCATCACTGTACAGACAATCAGTGGGAGCTGCAACAGTCCAATCACTACAGTGACAGAGGCCACATGTGAGTATGATCCACGAGTGCTCTGTGTTATCAGTATATGATCAGACTGCACATTATTTATAAGGCCGCATTTGGGATGACCACCCTTTTGCCTTCAAAACAGCAGCAATTCTTCTAGGTACACTTGCACACAGTTTTTGAAGGAACTCGGGAGGTAGGTTGTTCCAAACATCTTGGAGAACTAAGCACAGATCTTCTGTGAATAGACTGCCTCAAATCCTTCTGTCTCTTGCAATCCCAGATAGACTCAATTGTGTTGAGATCAGGGATCTGTGGGGGTCAAAGCATCACTTCGAGGACTCCTTGTTCTTCTTTACACTGAAGATAGTTCTTAATGACATTAATGACAAATATTTACTATTTTGACTCATCAGTCCAGAGCACCTGCTGCCATTTTTCTGCATCCCAACTCTATTTTTTTGTGCATAGTTGAGTCGCTTAGACTTGTTAGCACATCAAGGTAATCTTAGATGAAGACCACTTCTGGCCGGAATTATCCGGACAATAGATGGGTGTACCTGGGTCCCACTGGTTTCTGCCTGTTCTGTGCTGATGGCACTGCTGGACATCTTCCAGTGTCAAAGGGAAGTAAGAATGATGTGCCTTTCATATGTTTCATTAAGTTTCCTTGGCTGACCCCTGCGTCTACTGTCCTGAACATTGCCAATTTCTTTGTTTTTCTTCAAAAGAGCTTGAACAGCACATCTTGAAGCCCCAGTATGCTTTGAAAACTTTACCTGGGAGAGACCTTGCTGATGCAATATAACAACATTATGTCTTGTTGCTGTGCTCAGTCTTGCCATGGTGTATGACCTGTGATATGAAACTGTCTTCCACAACCTCACCTTAATAGCAGAGTTTGGCTGTTCTTCACTCAGTTATAAGCCTCCTATACAGCTATTTCTGTTTCACTTAATGACTGTGTTTCAACCTTCATTTCAAAATTGATGATCATTAGCACCTGCTTGGTATAATTGGTTAATCATACACCTGTCTCTAATTCTAAAAAATCCTGAGATAGTGAACGGGCTTTTAATAGAAATTCTGGAACCTTTCCTTTTCCTGTCTTTGACCCCTTGACAGTGGAGCTGCTCTAGAACAGCATTAAGGTCCACCCATCTTTGCGGAGAGGTTGGCAAGTGTGACAGCATGAAGTAAGGTGGAGGCACAGACTGAAATTCTAGTCAGTAGCCCCGTGATATGATATTCTGGACACATAACTGAATGTTCCTGAGACCAGATGGCCTCAAAGGCCTACTGATGTCCCCCGTGATGACAACCAGGGGGGGTGTCCGCCTCATTGAGAATATGACTTGTTTCCTAACTTGGTGGGTTTGGGGCTCCAGGCCCTATGGCTGAACTATGCTTACTTGCTGGAATTTTTTGCCTTTCTTTCTGGGGCCAACATTAAAAATAAGGGATCCTCTTGTACTGAAAGAAGGCCCATCTTGGATGTCTGGCAAAATGTATCCACTAACCCATCAACACAAAAGCACAAGGTAATTGGCAATAGCTTCAATTGTTGGAGGACAGATCGGCCCGTCTGTTTGGATCCAGGGTCCCAAGCAGTGATGGGACAAACACCCCCTGGTTTGGTTTGCAACAGAACTCCCGAACATGAAAAAAGTTCGGACTGAGTCGTGAACCCTATTAAAGTCTATGGGACCCAAACTTGAAAAATCAAATGTCCCCATTTTGAAGGCTTATATGCAAGTTATTGGCCAAAAAAGGTTATGGGGCCCTGGTACTGCCCTGGGGGACATGTATCAAAGCAAACATTTTTTTGCAGTGATTTTATTGATGAAACAATAAAAATGAAAAAATCCTTTAAATATAGTGCCTGGGGGGGGGTCCCCTTAGTCTGCCTGATAAAGTGGGGGGTCCCCTTAGTCTGCCTGATAAAGTGGGTCATCTGTACTGTGTATAGAATCTGCTGCAGCAAAGCTGACATATATATGGGAAAAAAATGACATTTAAATTGACTTTCCCAGGTGCAAGCCATTGCCAGCAATAGAACTTTTAAAAAGAAAACGGCGTGGGGTCCCCCCCATGCATACCAGGCCCTTTGGGTCAGGTATGGATTTTGAGGGGAACCCCGCAGGAAAATTAAAAAAAGAAACGGCGCAGGGTCTCCCCCCAGATCCATACCAGACCCTTATCTGAGCATGCAGCCTGGCAGGCCAGAAAAGGGGGGGGGGCAGCGAGCGCCCCCCCTCCCCTGAAGCCTACCAGGCCACATACCCTCAACATAGGGGGGTGCTTTGGGGTGGGGGAGGCTCATATTGATGGGGGCAAGGACCGCTTCCCCACAACCTGGGTAGTGGTTATGGCTGTCTGCGGGCAGGGGGACTTATCAGAGTATGGAAGCCCCCTTTTACAAGGGGGGCTCCAATATCATGCCCCCCATTTCATTGTACTCCTACTCATTCACCAAAAAAAGTGTCAAAAAGAAAGAAAAACACAAACAATTCTGACAATTCCTTTATTAAAAAAATAAAAAAAACAAATGTCCCCTGATGTATCACTCACGATGCCCACCATACTACCGGACCCAAAAGAAAAAGAAAAAAGCTCCGCCCGTGACAAAGGCTAACTGCTGACTGCCTGCTCCATCATCTGACAGTTCTTAAAGTGGGGTTCCACCCAAAAAAACAAAAATACATAAAAAAATTTGGATATTTTTTTTTTTTTTTACTCACCTCTAAATGCCTGTTGCTAGGTGGTCTCTCGTAGTCTGCCCCTTGCTCTGCCTGGGCTGGTGACATCACTTCCCCCTCGGCACAGGAAGGGCTCCGCTCTGCTCCCTCCCTCCTGTCAATCATCTGGGACCCATTACAGGTCCCAGGTGACTGAGCGGCCAATCACGGCACGTGGCGCCGCTCGCGCATGCGCAGTGGGTGCCAGGCTGTGAAGCCACAGCCCGGCGCCCACAGTTGCAATGCTGGCGCTGCTGAACGGAGGGGGAGACGAGCGAGGCTTCGATCCCCCGCATCGCTGGACCCTGGGACAGGTAAGTGTCCAATTAAAAGTCAGCAGCTGCAGTATTAGTAGCTGCTGACTTTTAATTTTTTTTTTTTTTTGACGGGCCCCCTGGGTGGAACTCCTCTTTAAATAGGTAAGGGGGCAGGGCCACTGTCATGGTTATGCAATAGAGTTTTCTCTGTCAGCTTACCTGTCTCCATGTGTTCATCTCTAAAGACCAGCTGCCTCTCACCTGACTGGTTTTATAACCTCTCCTATAAGCATGGCCCCACCCCAGGCCCTATCAGGGAACCCTATATTAACCTGCGCACTGCAAGCCAGCAGTGCTGATCAACCATTGTGTGTTAGCCTCTGTGTGTACTTGCTGTGTTTCCTACATCTGATTCCTGTTACCGACTTTGGCCTGTTCTCGACTCTCCCTGATGGCTTGTTACCCTGACCTTTGGCGTGTTATGTTTATCCTTGTCTGCTAGTTGCCCTGACCTTTGGCTTACCCCTTACTTCCCTGTCATTCCAGCCTGCTGCCTCCTTCTTCTTCTCCTGTAGTCTACGGTGAGCGTGAGCTGTGAGACCCTGGGCGCCACGACCTGGAGCCAGACTGCAGTGCAGTCCATCCTCACCACTAAAGGCTCTGGTGAACACCCGCTGGCTCTTAGACTCCTGGGGAATCTATGCTCTAGCTCCTACTGGGATCCATGTTAGTTATCCTGTAGACCTGCTTCCTGAACCTTCCTGGGTTCAAACCGCAGCAGTCAGTCCTAGGGTCCACTACCTTAGCGGTGCACTTCCGACTCCTACAGAGTGTATCTGTCACCTGGTCTCAGGTGACCTGACAGCCACCTAGTCAAATCACCTGGTGGCACTGCCTCCTTGTGACATCACCGACCGGTGCATGCTGGGTCGGTAACATCACATAGGCCGCTCGTTCGCCCCCCCCCATTTCCTGGCCTGCCAGGCTGCATACTCAGATAAGGGTCTGTTATTGATTTTGCGGGGAATCCCACAACATTTTTACTTTACATTTTGGCGTAGGGGTTCCCTTGAAAATCCATACCAAACCTAAGGGTCTGGTATGGATTTTGTGGGGGACCCGACACCATTTTTTACAGTTTTTTATTTGGGTGTGGGGTTCCCCTTAAAATTCATACCAGACCCAAAGGGCCTAGTTTTTCCCTACGCTATTATTGAAAAAAAACATTTCTATTGCTGGCAAATTCTGCAATGTTATCTTTTTTTATTCAAATGTCAGCGGGAAATCCCGCTGACAGTTGATGAGGATCTGTTGTTAAGGATGTAGTGGCTATTTTTTTGGCTTCCTTTTGGCTCCTTAACAACCTATTACCTGTGCGCTCGGTGAGCGAACGATCCACAGAGCGCACTGAAAATTCAGGTGTTTGGCGAGCACCCAAAGGGGCGATGTTTGGGCCCGAACTCATGCTCAGCCCGAACCACTCACCCATCTCTAGTCCTAAGCCAGGGTCTTGGACCCGGTAGCTAGAGCCCCACAGACTGACATGGCTACAATGATAGGTTGCGTAGCAGGACCTGCAAGAGAGAACAAGGCCTTGGAATGGGTCCATGAAATCTAAAGACTTTAAGAGGGCTTTAAGTTTTCCCATAGATTCAAACATCGTGGCAGAAAACTCCCTTTTTTGGTTCTTTTTTTTTTAAGTGTGTAGACCAGAGCACAGCACACCCAGTCTCCCAGATAAAAAAAAAGAAAACTTGAAAAAAACAGCAAATGGAAAAAAAGGAGAGTGGTTTGCTTCTCTAAGAGCAGACAGAAGAGGTCCATTCCCTGCTGGGTTCTGCAGGGCTGTCCTTAAAGCTTTATTTACCAGTGTCCAGTCTCCTGAAGGCAGCTGGACAACTGTGGCTCCAGAATACTGTCCTGTGTCCTGTTTCTACACTTTATAAATAACGTTTTCAATATAATGATTTCATTTTTCTGCCTCTCAAATAGTCAGAATAGACTCCAAATCGAATATCCAAAACGTTAAGAGAATCTTAGAAAATAAAGTTCTTCTTCCCAGGATTTGATGTGTGAAGTTAGCACATTTCCACTTCAGTTTACTCCCAGGTTCATTATCCTTCACCTCACTTTAATAAATGAGGCATGATGCACTATTCTGATTGCATTGTGCTGATCTGTCCTCACCATAAGTGCCGCCATTGACTCTTCTAAGTGTATTTTCTATTTTCTTTTCCAGATCCGACTCCACCAGGGAATATCACTTTTGTTACAAATGGGAAAAACACAACTACATTATCCTGGGTAGAGCCATTAAATATGACCAATGTGATAAAATCATATAATATAACATATTACTGGAATGCTTCTTCCTCCGTCACTGTGGCAAGTAACTCTCCACATGTTACCCTTTCAAGCCTAAAATCTGGGAGTAATTACACCATTACAGTGGTGACAGTCGGAGCCCGGGGCTATCTGAGTACACCTGTCAGTGGATCCATGTTCACAAGTAAGGTCTTACTAATAATAATTAATATGTTACAGGTTTTATACAGCACCGACAGAACAAAAAAGGGGGACAGTACAGTTACAATACAATTTCATACAGGAAGGTTAGGAGGGCCCTACACATGAGAGCTAACAATCTAAAAGGGAAAGTCACATGGCACGAAAAGGTGATAACTGTCAGGAAAGAGCCGATGAAAAAAGTAAAAGTGGCGATGGGATTGGCTTCTCTCAAGAGAGATGAGTTTTCAAAAATCACCTAAAAGTAGACAAAGTAGGAAATGGTCAAACAGATTAGGGTAGGGAGTTCCAGAGCATAGGGAGGAGGTGATGATGGAACCAGAGCGTAGGGGATCTTAAGTGGAGCAAAGAGGTTGGTTTGGGAAGTGTGGATGGCATTTGTATGTCATTTGAAATCTAAAAATTGTATTTGTTGGGCAAGTGGAAGCCAATGGAGGGATGGGCAAAGAAAATTCAAGAGTACATTAGTAGCTTTTGTGGTTTCATTTGTTAAGAAGGGGCGAATTTGGAAATGTTGTGGCAGTGAAAGCAGCAAGATTTGAAGAGTGATTGTATGTGGGGCCAAAAAACGTAGAGATCAGAGTCAAGGATTACACCTAGCAACCTGGTGTGAGAACAAATATAATTTATAAAACAATGTATTTATTTCTTCAAGCATATTGGAATCATTTACCACTAATGTGTCCATCCATGACCAGAAATTTGTAGTTAAGTTATTTTCATCTCTGTGTCTTATAAGATAAATGCTTTATTAGAAGAACGCTTTATATTTTCACAAGATATGACGTCCTTGGGCTGGAAGTGGATGGAAGTGGATAAACAATTTAAATAGTTGACAATTAAAAATTAAACATTTCAACAAAGGACTTATGATTATTAAGTACTGTATGATTAATAATACAACCATTTCTAGGAATTAAAATCCAAAAAAACTTTAAATTAAGAAAAGTCACATAGTGCTTTCTGCCATGAAGAAATGGGAATTACCTAGAAGGCATATGCCACGTACACACAAGCGGAATTTCCGACAGAAAGAGTCCAATGGGAGCTTTTCATCGTATATTCCGATCGTGTGTACGTCCCCATCGGACTTTTCCCGTCGAAAATTCCGACGGACTTAGATATAGAACATGTTTTAAATTTTTCCGACGGAATTAATTACTATTGGTAAAACCGCTCGTCTGTATGCTGTTCCGACGGACCAAAATCGACGCATGCTCTGAAGCAAGTATGAGACGGAAGCTATTGGCTCTTTTTCTAGTCCCGTCGTACATGTTGTACGTCACCGCGTTCTGGATGGTCAGAATTTGGTGTGAACTAGACATGTGCATTCGTTTTCGTCCGAATGCATTTTCGTCCGAATTTCAGGTATTTTCGTTATCGTTTTAACAAACGATAACGAAAGTGCAGAGTCCGAAAAACGAAAGATCCGACATAAACAAATGCTTTTCGTTTTCGTTGCTACAACAGTTCGATATGGATAGGAGATTCGACATGATGATGACAATAACAATCTGTGTCCATCGAACCTGTGGTCGAATGTGCCTAACCTTAGCTCTATTAGTCCAAGATTATTCTACATAGAGAGAAAAGATTCGACGTAGAGAGAAAAGATTCGACGTAGGGGAGAAAAGATTCGACGTAGGGGAGAAAAGATTCGACGTAGGGGAGGAAAGATTCGACGTAGGGGAGGAAAGATTCGACGTAGGGGAGGAAAGATTCGACGTAGGGGAGGAAAGATAAATAAAAATAATGATGATGAATGTTATTGGCTGATTGTAACCAAAGAGGTGGAGCAGTAAAATAGCTAGAACTAAGTACACATGTACTTTGGCTTATGGTGTCTGTTGAAAGTTCTAAGAAGATTCGACGGAGCAGGTAAACTATACGGCATTGTACAGTTTAGCTGCTCCGTCGAATCTTCTTTGAACATTCGACAGACACCATAAGCCTTCAATGACAGATTCGACCTTAATTTGGATTTTCGGACGAATGCAATTTTTAACGAAAAACGAAATAAATAAAAACGAATTTCGGGAGTAACTAAATAAATTTATTTTTCAGACGAAAACGAAATTCCGAAATGAAATATTTCAGTGTGCACATGTCTAGTGTGAACGTGTGTATGCAAGACAGCTTGAGCGGAATTCCGTCAGAAAAACCATCAGAGTTTATTCCGACGGCAAAACCGGTCATGTGTACGAGGCATTACTCTTATGCCTCGTACACACGGTCGGACTTTCCGCCAGCAAATCCGTGGATTTTTGTTCGAAGATTGTTGGCTCAAACTTGTCTTGCATACACACGGTTACACAAATGTTGGCCAACAATTACGAACGTGGGAACGCGGTGACGTACAAGACGCACGACGAGCTGAGAAAAAGGAAGTTTAATAGCCAGTGCGGCTCCTTCAGCTTGATTCCGAGCATGCGTGAATTTTTGTGCGACTGACTTTTCTACACACGATCGGACTTTCCGACACCAAAGTTTTGTTGGCCGAAAATTTGAGAACCTGCTAGCGAACATTTGTTGGCGGAAAGTCTGATAGCAAATGTTCAATGGAGCATACACAAGGTCGGACTTACCGACAACAAGCTCACATCCAACATTCCCCATTGGAAAATCCGACCGTGTGTACGCGGCATTACACTTCGCTTATACCTATACTATTAGATTCTTCTTCTTCAATGTATATTAAGTATTTTCTTTCTCCCAGGTTTAGCTCACATGTATGTTTTCTACATTCCAGAACCATATCCTGTGAACCAGCCACAAGCCTTTAATGTGACTTCCTCTTCTGTGTCCTTAAATTGGACCAAACCGAATGAATATCAGAGTTCTTACACATACAGAGTGCAGACAAATGTCACATCATCGTCTATAATGATAAATAATATAATAGTGACAAGTCAATCAGCTATAGTGGTGAATCTGACCCCGGGGCAAACATATACATTCCTGATATATACAAGAGCCGCTGATAATGTCACTGAATCTGATCCGGTGTCAATAACTACCTGCACAGGTGAGTACATCCGCAGTCCTGCTCTCATCACTCCGCTGGGGGATGCCAAGAATTTACTACTGTATTACTGAGAACTGTCAGCTTGATAAAAGGGGGTTGCTTAATTTTTGATTGATTAGATCTAGAGGGATTAGTATGTGTATGGCAAAGAACCCGGATCTGTCCAAATTCAATTTTGCATCAAAAAAGAAACCACGCACAGTGAACCCCTCATGGATTGTTAAATGGACAGACCAGGTAAGCAAAAAAGTACAAATTTTATTGAAACATCATAAAAAAGGATTATGACAAACAGTGCCAAAAGACATATATAATGTATAACATCAGATTAGATCAAGTATGTTATTGATACACGTTGTGTATGTAAGACAATGGCTGCCCTTGTGTGGCTAGCTTATGTGCACACAAGCGTGGACACCTTACATGTTTCGCACCATTGTGGGTTGTTCTTCAGAGATTTTTAAGTCGTATGGGTAATAGATTCTGCAATGTAAATATATATAATATTAGTATCATGGTAATATAAAGAACAAAAAAACAATACATATATATGTATATATGTTACTTCACACACAGTCAATTAAGATTGCATGGTCTTTACTTACAAAATTGCGCAGATGATTGTTTGCTCGTAGCTGGTGTGTGGAAAATCCCACTATGGTAAAATAAGGTTGGCAGCTGGATGATCAGCAGTCCCACAGTCAGGGCAATACACAGAAGAGAACTCCCCAGAGGGGTGGGCCAGCAGGGCGAGGGGGATGGGGCACTCCAGGCTTCACAGACAGGGACCCCCACAGCTTTGGAGCATCAGCTGGCAGCTCAAAGATTTACATGTGTTCATATAGAAGGTGATGGTACATATTGATCTGTATATATAAACAGATAGTAAAATTCTAGCCATTATAAGGCTAGCATATCATAAGGCTAGCATATAATATCTTAAGTCAAAGCCTTTGTTAACCCCCCAAAAAATATATAACATGCTTTAAAGGAGCAGGATACAACACAGTGCTTGTCCTGTGTCATTTGGCCCCTTGTAACACCTGGCTGATCCTGCCAGTTTCTCCCCACCCCTCTGTAAACTGACCACGATGTATCATGGCTGCTGAGCCCTGACACCGTGGTCAGTTTACGTGCCTCCATCATCAGCAGCCTGCTATCTGCTCTCCTCTCTGTTCCTGTGTCCTCCTCCCCCCTCCCCTCCCTGTCTGTGTGTGAGCCGCCCCTCCCCACTCCTGCTGCTCTCATAACACTAACCTGTATACACCATCAGCATCGCCTCCTATTGCAGTGTCCCCCTCTGTGAATGATTTATAAATATAAATGCTGTAAATACCTCATTTAAGAGCCGAGATTGCGATCACATGACCAGCCAGCTCTCTCCTCCTCCCCTCCAGACTGACATCAGCAGGGGAATCTCAGCCCCGCCCACTGCATCTCTCAGAGGAGGAAAGGAGAAAGCTGGCCAGTCATGTGATCGTAATCTCGGCAGTGAAATTAGGTATTTGCAGAATTTATTTTTATAAATCACACACAGAGGGGGACACTGCAATAGGAGGCGGTGCTGATGGTGTATACAGGTTAGAGTGGCTTAACAACCACTTTAAGTCATCAAATCATGTTAAAGAGATGGCTGCATCCCTCCAAAAGATATGCAACATTTAGTATATAGTAACAAAGTATAAGAATCTTTTTATTTATGATGTCATATAACATCTGACAATTACATAAAGATTCATATTCATATCTTTCTTCCTCTTCTAATGTTCTTAAAAATACCTTTGAAGAACTTATAAGTCATCAAAAAACATGAATAAAAACGAGTCTTATGAAGCACATAACATTATGAACATTGTATTTCCAGTTCCCGGACAAGCTGTCAATGTCACTTTAAACAATTACCAGTCGGTGAATTCTCTGGTGGTGAATTGGGCGGCACCAACAGGAATTGTGTCCAATTATAATGTCACCATAACAGGAGATGTAAATAGGACATTGCTGAATAATTCTACACAAGTGACCTTCACTAACTTACTACCAGGAAGGAATTATTCCGTCACTGTACAGACAATCAGTGGGAGCTGCAACAGTCCAATCACTACAGCAACCACAGAGGCCACATGTGAGTATTGTCCTCAAGTTATTTTAGCTATCCATGTATGTTGGGAGTGCAGGACACGTGACAGGTATAATAGAAGATGGTTAATAAATAGGGTTCAGAAGGTTATGGTTTTTATTTTTCTGCCTCACAAATTGGCAGTATAGATGATTTGGGGTTTAAGCATTATGCAGGTTGGTAGAGGGCTTTTCACAGCAAATATATGTACAGAAATTAGAAGTACAACATTGCTATGGAAGGAGCTCAGATTTACAGAGCTGTATAGTAAGGTGAAGAAAAGTGCACCTGTCTTCACTGTAAATATCCAACTATGTGCAGAGAAACTAGGAAAATAGAGCTTTTTCTTACCAGGATTTGATGTTTGAAATGTATAAATGTATACATATACAATCTTATACTTTACTACCGGGTTCACTTGACTTCACCACACTTCACACTTTAGTGAATGTGGTATGGTGCATGATCATTCTGGTTGCTGTTCTGCCTGCTGTCTGTCCCCACCATGAGTCCAGCCATTGTCTACTCTAATTGTATCTTCCATTTTCTTTTCCTAGATCCGACTCCACCAAGAAACATCTCTTTCATTTTAATTCAGACAAACACCACCACAATGTCTTGGGTAGAGCCAGTAAATATGACCGGGGTGATAAAGTCATATAATATAGCCTATTATTGGAATGCTTCTTCCCCCATCACTGTGACAAGTAACTATCAAAATGTCACTCTTCAGAGCCTGAAATCTGGGAGTAATTACACCATTACTGTGGTGACAGTGGGAGCCCGGGGCTATCTGAGTACACCTGTCAGTGGATCTGTGTTCACAAGTAAGTTCTTACTAATAATAATTAATACCTTACAGGTTTTATACAGCACCAACAGAACAAAAAAGGGAGACAGTACAGTTACAATACATATCCATACAGGAAGGTTATGAGGGCCCTACACAAGAGTGCATTAGTAGGAGAAATTGATAGCTGTGCGATTTTGATGTATAAACAATTTACGGTGGGCGACACAGGGGGAGGAGCATTTATGAGCTCAGATTTGTAAGTCTTTCGTTTGAGAAAGTGGTGTGACATCCATACGGACATGTAAATTAGGGACACATGAAGAGGTGAACTGAGGAGTAGAGAGATTTGGGTGTCATCAGAGAATAGAAGGGGTCAGAAGACAGAACCTTGGGGGAACCCTATGTGACATTGAAGGTGCACTGAGATAGGTAGAAGGAGAAACAGGAAAAAGCAGCATCTCGGAGGCCAAGTTTGTGGAGAACCACGTGGTCAACTGCCTCAAAATATTTTAGGAGTATGAGTACAGAGTAGTGGCCTTTGGTTTTGGCGGTTATTAAGTCATTAATAGAATTTAGGAGGGCAGTTTCTGTGGAGTTTTGTGGGCAAAAGCCAAACTTAAAAGGTTCAATAAGGTTGTTGTCATTGGTCAGGTGGTACATCAGGCAGTAGTAGACTAGGTGTAGAGGTTTGGGACAAACGGGAGCATGATGATGAGTTTCATGTTGTTCACAATGGTGGGGTCCAGTGTGGACCTTTTTAAATATTAGGGTGACCAGTGCATGTTTTATAGGGCTGGGGAAGATGCCAGTAGAGAGGTAAAGATTTAAGATGTGAGTTACATAGTGTAAAATAGAATTATATGTTGACAGGGGGAGTTGAGAGGGAATGCAGGTGGTTTGGTGGGCTTCAGAATTAAATTTGGCAACCCCCTCTGTTGAAAAGTACCGAATGTGGTGATAGACATGGTCAGTTGGGTGAAGGAGATGTCTGGATAGCGGAGATCTCATCACAAATTGCATCAATCTTGTTTTTGAAATGATTGGCAATCTCCAGAGCAGTAAATGAGTTAGTGGGTGGAGGCCATGGGGGAAAAAGAAGAGAGCCAAAGGTTGAAAAGAGTTGACAGGATTTGTATTTTAGGAGGAAAGATTTACAAAGGACGAAGTCTTGTGGTGATTTAGTTTTCTACACCAAAAAGTTTTTTCCAATTCATCTTTTAGGACAGCACATGAGAGAAAGGCTCCACCTACCTAAAACAGGAAACACATCATGCACAATCAAATGAAAAGAGCAGTCGCCTGGTGTCCTCAGCATTTGTGTTTCCTCCAGCCTAGGAGGAACATCAGAATGGTTTGTTATTTTTCCCTCAGGCCTCCTAGTATATGCTCCCCCATGATTCCAGGGACAGTGAAGGTTTTGCATCAGTAACTAGAAAGAGAAGGGGCATTAACACCAAAAAAAGGGGGACACTGGTGCAACTGACAAAAAAAAGTGTGCAAGGGGTAATAAATGAATGAAGGAAGTCTTTTTAGTCCTTAAGAAAGTCCATAAAAGTCACTGTGGCCTGAAGTTCACATTATGGCAGCGTCAGCAGTCTCTCCTCCAAGCAGGATCTGGGGAGGCTCCCACCAGCAAACCATGCACATATTACATATAGTGAATCACATATAAGGCATGATTCACAATGGTACTAAAAGATTATAAAGGAGAAAAAAAAAAAAAAACACAAGCACTAGCTTCAATGTTGTGTATTTAAATAGATAGCGGCCATAGGTGTGCGCAGCCCATTGCATTAGGGTTTGCACCCCAAAGCTCAAACACACATGCCTTCCTCTGCAGCCTCAGCTGCACAGGCCAGTAAATGAATGAGAAGTGCTGAGTGGCTTCCTGTTCATTCACAAACTGAAGCACAGTTTACTATGCTTCAGTTCTGAATTCACATAGTGAACGAGTGTTCATTTAGAAAAGGAAGGGGCCGGTAAATTACATATTTGTTGGCCCTTTCCCTCGCTCTCCATCCTGAAATGGAGAGGAGGGAAGGCAGAAGCACTGTGGGACCGGGGGCCAACACAGGGGGAAGCCCATACAGTAGGGGAATCTGAACCACATATAGTAATTAGGGTGTGCCCGGGCACACCCCCTGCGCATGCCTATGAATAGAGACATAACATACTGCAGAAGCAAGAGGTCAGAGTCATAGTTTATTTATCTAATACACAACAATCAACAATACATATGTAATTGATGCCTACTGTATGCCACAAAGCCAACAATTCACATAATCTCATTATAGATATAGCCTAGTCTCTGGCTACCAATCATTTATACATCCATCCAGTGGAGGAACCCAGGGAACTCCAGATGATACTTGTCTAAAGCTGAGCATACCAACTCGAGTGCATAGCAGATACTGGTAACCCATAATGGGTACAGCTTAATCTCCTAGACATAACCAAATATTTGGGTTAGAACAGAAGCAAATATGAGTTCCCTTAATACTACATATTGAATCAATGCATATACACAGTGATTACCCCAATACATTGCAGTGCACATCGATTGATAAAGCAACAGCCCACACTAATGCCCTGTACACACGGTCGGACATTGATCGGACATTCCGACAACAAAATCCATGGATTTTTTCTGACGGATTTTGGCTCAAACTTGTCTTGCATACACACGGTCACACAAAGTTGTCGGAAAATCCGATCGTTCTGAACGCGGTGACGTAAAACACATACGTCAGGACTATAAACGGGGCAGTAGCCAATAACTTTCATCTCTTAATTTATTCTGAGCATGCGTGGCACTTTGTGTGTCGGATTTGTATACACACGATCGGAATTTCCGACAAAGGATTTTGTTGTCGGAAAATTTTATAGCCTGCTCTCAAACTTTATGTGTCGGAAATTCCTATGGAAAATGTGTGATGGAGCCCACACATGGTCGGAATTTCCGACAACAAGGTCCTATCACACATTTTCCATCGGAAAATCCTACCGTGTGTACAGGGCATTAGGATTAAGGTGAGAGACAGTCAAAGCCTCCCAGCTCATTAGGTCTTAACACATTCAAATCTAGTGGTAAATGAAAGTTGCTCACCATCTTTAGAAGAGGTGACAACTACAGTATATAAGGCCCCTTTTTCACATGTGCGGATCCTTTTTCAGACATCCGCCTGCTCAGCAGGGATCGATCCGTTGATCCCGCTAAGCCGGCGGGTGACAAGTCCGTTTCTGCACACTGTGCAGAAATGGACCTGTCACATCTCCGCTCTCCTCTTTGGGGGGATCGGATGAAAACGGACCACCATTCGATCCGCCAGATGGATGGAAAATAGGGTTTCCATTCATCTGGATTTTGCGGAGCGGATTGGATCGGGGCGGATTGAATGTCAGCGGACATGTCACCGATGACATCCGTCGCTCCATAGACATGTATGTAGCGACAGTTCAAAAATCAAAAGTCCAACACCTGCAGACATTCATTAGCAATCATTAAATATAGGTTTGTCTACGCAACCCTTGCATGGAGGTTTAGCCCAGGAGCCTATCAATTAAATGTGTGTATCCACATTTTATGTTTCTAATTTAATCTAGGGATGGGTTATTGCCTGAATCCAAGTACAGAAAGTCCTGTTTCAAACCATGGCAGGCCCCACGATACAGCCACCTCCCCCTGCTGCCAAATGGAGAGTGTATTTGATAGTAAAAAAAACAGACAGCAGTAGCCTTGCACACATGCACAACTGTAACAAAAATGTAGGAAGGCATTAATAGGTTGCAGCTTCTGCTGATCTGAGTTTCTAGGACTCTGCAGCTTGAGAGGTGTTAGGGCCTCTGCTTCCAAATTACCACACCAATGGTGGACAGGAACACAAAGCACTTTCACTCTATGCTTTGTAAGAGGCATGCACACACCCATAGCAACCAACAGCTAAAAGGAGGACATCCTCTTAGGGGTAACCCCACACTGTGCTTCCCCACAGTATGGGTATAGTAGGCAGGAGAGCTACAAGAAAAAAAAAGAAAAAGAAAAAAACTCCAACCAACCTACCTTGGAGCCATCTGCCAGATTCACAGCAGCGGTCATGGCATAATCAGACTGCATGGTGTAGCCTTGCTGACCCAATGCATTCTGCTGTAATACTACTGGGGAGATCCAGATCCGCTTACTGCTCCATCCCCAACCAGCTTGTGCTCCCTCCCTGGTGTCTGTGGATGCTGCCACAGGGTATACTCATAAACCCACCATATTGCTGTCCATTCAGGGGGACCTGTGGCATAGCGGGCTGCATTCTGTCCTGGCCTATGCACCATAGTTCACCTGGCTTAGCAGACATGCGTCTTATCTGGAAGTAGTCAGGGACTCCAGATACCTCTGATCCAGCCCCACTGATCCCCAAGGGGTTGGAGTATCTACCTGCTTCAGCCGTGCAGTTCTCCCTCCAAAAGATGTGGGGAAGCCAACGGCATTGATCCATCCATACCAATCAGCAGTCAGGGGCTCAGCCAGCCACTGAGTATTCAAAGCCTGACCAAATGTGAGTAAGGGAGGGCTCCACTAGAGCCTCGGTGCCCACAGGGATAGTTGCTTCTCCTCTGGTAGAGAAGGAACCTTGGGGAAAACTAAGAAGGTGATGGGGAGGGAAGGTCCTAGAAAAACCCCAGATATGCAACCCTTCCAAGGGTAAAAAGAAATAGGAGAGAAAAAAGCACCACTACCTAAGTGTAAAATTTATTAAAACATATTGGTAAAATGAAAAACAATAAATACTGTATGCACTCATGTATAAAGGGCATTAAAAATAGGTCTCCAGGAGGTGGCAGCCTTCCAGGTGGTCAATGATGAGCAAGCCCCTCTGCGTGAATGTAATGTAAGATGGCCAGTAGACACATGCCTAGTTTTTGTGATTTAGGTTTTTTTCTGCCTTCACAATTACTTCCTGTAGTGACCAAGTAATCCCTGTGGGGGAAAAGGCAAGGTTTTTCCTCGCAGCCCTTGATAGCCAAAACCCTCTTGATGCTGTCATGCTACACAGACAGTGCAAGACTCCTTGTAGGAGACATCTAGTCAACAGTGATCAAATACGCAAAGTCCCAATTCTATACCCCAAAGCCACTGAATGGCTAATCACCAATCCAGCATGTCTTTTTTTTTCTAAAATAGAAATGATCTATATTGATCATAGGGCTCATCTAGTCACCTTTCGGCTCATAAATTCACCCTTTTGTACACTGCTGGACAAGGACATTATTTTAGGAGCGTGCTGCAAGTAGATATGTAGCTTTCAATTAACTATACAATTATCCCTGACTGGTTACTTGTTTATAATAGTTCTAAGGGTCTGAATAACAATTTCCCCAAGCTACGGGGGGTTAAGTATTGGTTATTGCTTCCCTATATCCAAACTCATCCTAAGATAGGCAGCAAAGCCATACTATTTTATCTTAAGCAATCCAAATGATGGGAAAAAGTAAAGTAGCCTTTTGGTACTGCTCACAGGACCCAGGTCAATTGTTTGGATGTCTAAGAACACCAGAGACAGATGGATCACATTCACCTTTTCGGCGCACACTGTACATCATTTTAAAAATAGAACCTCCCAGTGGTTTTGGTTATCTTCACAGGTCTTTGACCTCAGCATGGACAGAGAATAAGTGGTTTTGTCTCAACAGCTTGCCACCTGGTCCAATTGTCATACGGTGTTTTGACAAATTGGATTGCCCTGCTGTCTTTTCAGGACTATGCCTTGTGGAATAGTTCCTGCAAGCAGTAGTTCCATCCGAATAGGTTATTTCTATATTGTCCTCTTATGTGCTGTCCTGGAAGCTGAATTAGGAAAAGAGTTGGTTTCCTGGTAACTCCATTTCCATGAATCTTGCAGGACAGCAGGGATTCCTGCCCTATATTCTGCATTTTATTGAGTTATGTTATTTCATTAGTTGCCTTTGGTTCTTCTTTAACACTGAGGACACTAAGTGACTGTACTCTTTTGATATGATTGTGGATGATGTTTTCCTGTTTTAGATTTCCTGTTTCCTGTTTTTAGCCTCTCTCTCATGTGCTGTCCTGGAAGATTCATGAAAATTGAATATGAAAATAACTACGGTAACTTTTTTTTTTTTATAGAATCCTGAGATGCATCCAGAGTCCCTGGTAAATCACCTGTGTAGGCAGGTGCCTGTAGTGACGTAGTAGTGGGATAATATGAATTAATTAAATTATTAGTATGATGCAAGTCATTTCCAGCAGCAGCCCGGGTCTTCCAGAGAGATGCACTTTATTGAAACTTCAGAATCAATCCAACGGAGGTATAGACAAGATGGATGACAGGATATTCATGCAACATTCAGACAACTTCAGAGAACCCAGTTTCTCCTGTCACATTTTAGCCAAACCGGACCTTCACTCTTATACACCTTTTTTTCCCACAAGGACAAACAATTCGATTGTCCACTCCTAATGATCTGCTTTTGTCCTTCTAAGTGACAGATAATGACCTCTTAGCCGTGGACAGCTATAGTCATCAAATGTCCTAATTTTCATTCTTGCATATTAACATTAACATAGCACAGAGTCATTATCTGTACCCTTTGATATGTAGAGTAAACCTGGTTTGGGCAGTCTCCTCTTTAATGAGCAAGTCCCCTTTAAATGCCTAATTAGATAAACATAATGGGGGGGGGGTTGGGACTTTAAATGAAGCACAAGGTGTGTACCTCCATCCCTGGTTCAGGTATGAGAAAAAGGGACTTTAAATGAGGCTATTGATTTGTGGAGGTGAGATACATAGGGAAGTAGTGAGTGTACAGCTTGTATAAAAGTGTAAATTTGCTGTTCCCTCAAAATAACAACACACAGCCATTAATGTCTAAACCGCTGGCAACAAAAATGAGTACACCCCTAAGTGAAAATGTCCAAATTGAGCCCAATTAGACATTTTCCCTCCCCGGTGTCATGTGACTCGTTAGTGTTGCAAGGTCTCAGGTGTGAATGGGAAGCAGGTGTGTTAAATTTGGTGTCATCGCTCTCACTCTCTCATACTGGTCACTGGAAGTTCAACATGGCACCTCATGGCAGAGACCTCTCTGAGGATCTGAAAAAAAGAATTGCTGCTCTACATAAAGATGGCCTAGGCTATAAAAAGATTGCCAAGACCCTGAAACTGAGCTGCAGCACAATGGCCAAGACCATAAAGGAGTTTAACAGGACAGGTTCCACTCAGAACAGGCCTCGCCATGGTCGTCCAAAAAGGTTGAGTGCACATGCTTAGCGTCATATTCAGAGGTTGTCTTTGGGAAATAGGAAGGGGTGGGGGGGTCAGTCTGTCAGTGCTCAGACCATAAGCTGCACACTGCATCAAATTGATCTGCATGGCTGTCGTCCCAGAAGGAAGCCTCTTCTAAAGATGATGCATAAGAAAGCCCGCAGATAGTTTGAAGACAAGCAAACTAAGGACATAGATTACTGGAAAAATGTCCTGTGGTCTGATTAAACCAAGATAAACTTATTTGGTTCAGATGGTGTCAAGCATGTGTGGTGGCAACCAGGTGAGGAGTACAAAGACAAGTGTGTCTTGCCTACAGTTAAGCATGGTGATAGAAGTGTCATGGTCTGGGGCTCCATGAGTGCTGCCGGCACTGGGGAGCTACAGTTCATTGAGGGTACCATGAATGCCAACATGCACTGTGACATACTGAAGCAGAGCATGATCCTCTCCCTTCGGAGACTGTGCCACAGGGCAGGATTCCAACATAATAACGACCCCAAACACACCTTGAAGACATCCACTGCCTTGGCTAAAGAAGCTGAGGGTAAAGGTGATGGACTGGCCAAGCATGTCTCCAGACCTAAACCCTATTGAGCATCTGTGGGGCATCCTCAAACAGAAGGTGGAGGAGCGTAAGGTCTCTAACATCCACCAGCTCTGTGATATCATCATGGAGGAGTGGAAGAGGAATCCAGTGGCAACCTGTGAAGCTCTGGTGAACTCCATGCCCAAGAGGTTTAAGGCAGATGGTGGCCACACAAAATATTGACATTTTGTGCCCAATTTGGACATTTTCACTTAGAGGTGTACTCACTTTTGTTGCCAGCGGTTTAGACATTAATGGCTGTGTGTTGAGTTATTTTGAGGGTACAACAAATTTACACTGTTATACAAGCTGTACACTCACTACTTTACATTGTAGCAAAGTGTAATTTCTTCAGTGTTGTCACATGAAAAGATATAATAAAATATTTACAAAAATGTGAGGGGTGTACTCACTTTTGTGTGTGTATATATATATATATATATATATATATATATATATATATATATATATATATATATGTATATGTGTGTGTATATATATATATATATATATATATATATATACACACACACACACATACACATGTATATACACACATAAAATATACTACAGTGCCTACAAGGGGTTAATGTGTCTGCTTGTGTATACACTTGTTTTGGCTGGCTGGGCCCATTTCTTCATGTTGGTTGAGCCAGCTGGGTGCCAAATGTTACAATGTTTGTATGTTTCCTGTGTCCTCAGAGTTACCTTAGAGCCAGGGGTAACTAGGCTGTAACGGTTAATGTTTTCCCCCACCATTTTCAGCCAGGTTACCACCCCCTACAGGTCAACTAACTTAAAAAGGACTGCCTCTAAACCCCTGGAGGTCAGCCTGGAGAATTTCTGCCAAAATGTAGCTGGATCCTCTGCTGGAGTGATCACCTAATCAGGGTTCCTGGAGAGGTTCTCGTGCCTGGGACCTTATGGACTTGTAGCTGTTAATCATTCCTTACTGCCTTTGTGGATTGCTGCCAGTCATGGACTCTTGCACTGCCTCTTGTAGATTATTGCCCTAATGGACTATTTCCTTAAAAATGATTGCTTTATGGACTTTTTTTTGTATAAGGTATGCACACTCTGTGGATTGTTAGAAGAACTCTGTATAGGATTTGTGTTGAAACTGCTTTTTGAGAACTGTACTGTATGCAGCAATGACCTCAGTAAAGAATCTTGATTGTTTACTTGCTTTGCCTGGTCTGAAGTCTCTTAAAGGGGTGCATACACATTGAATCAAAAGAACAGGGCTTGCAACACAAGGGGACAGAGCTACAGTATAGGAAGATGCAGTACATGGGTCCAACACACAGAGTACTATCCAGAGGAAGTTAATGTGCTGTTGCTTAGGACTACATGTTTGCAGCCAAGCAGCCAGGAGATGGTGACTGGCAGGGGTGACAGTTCCTCTGGTAGTGGAGGGAGTTAAGCGCTTGGCACTTCCATTAGCAGCCTGTTCCCCCAATTTTTAGGACTGGATCCACAGCATAGAGTGCCAAAGGACCTAGCCTGGAGTCCCGGAAAAGGGTGTGTAGAGGGGCTCCTGGAGAAGAGAGGAAGCATGGAGGTTTGAGAGAGGAGAGTGAGTGGTTCCTGTATCCTATAGCAGTGTTTCTCAACTCCAGTCCTCAAGGAGCCCCAACAGGTCATGTTTTCAGGATTTCCCTCAGATGAAACGGCTGTGGTAATTATGAAGGCAGTGAAACTGATCAAATCACCTGTGCACAATAATGGAGAGCCTGAAAACATGACCTATTGGGGCACCTCGAGGACTGGAGTTGAGAAACACTGTCCTATAGCAACCATGGGATGTGTCACCGGGAGGGAGATGACATTAATTGCTGGATTGTTGGAGCCTGGGACAGGCTCAGTGGGACTGGTCTAAAAATGCTTTACAACTGGTAAGTGGTATCCTCTATGCAAAGGAGTACATAAAGTGATTGTCCCTTCCCTCCAATCATTTTAGAGCTCTCTTCACTGAGCTCTGCAGAGTGTAACTTCAGCTCTCCACCTGCTCTTTTCTGAACTCTCAGACAAGTTTATAATTTAGCAATTTGAACAGATGTAGAGAAGAGAAGACAGTAGATAATTTGGTACAGCATATGTAGGTGGATTTTTTTTATCTGTGTATCACCTGAGGCCAGTCACTTCACTGATTGGAAGAGTTTACAACCACTTTAAGTGTCATCAGTGTAACTGAGTCAGCACAGAAAGCAAGAAGATAACAGTGTCATTGCAGCTTAGGGAGTGCAGTTCAACTTATTCCCAAACCAGGTGCCTAACCAACCACCTAATACCACACACCTAACCAAAAACAGAAAAAAAAATATTACTAGACTACTACTGACATTCAAAATGTTAATAAGCACAAAAATATAGCAAAGAACGTGAGCTGAATGTACCTGGGTTTTGGTTCTTGGGGAATATGCCAAGCAGCTCAAAAGTACTGAATGTTATTATGAACTGCACTGAAGCCCAATTCCATTAACCAAAATGCCTATTGGCTGCCTTAAAGTGGATCTTCATCCTCCAGAGAATGTTGCCCAACAGATTCCTCCATTCACATTGATGGAATAAGAATATATGCTACAGCACTGGAGTCTCTAATTTCCATATTGTGAGAGCAAACCCAGTTGCTGTCAAAATAAACAAATCAGTGCTGCAGCTAATGGCGTACCTGAAAAGCAAACAATGGTTAACAATAAAACACAGTAACAATAAAACATTACATTATAGCATAAAATACAGTAAAACCAGTACAAAGAACAAACCAACAGCCATTTTTGGCTTTTTTCTTAAAATTTTTAATGTTTTGTTTTTTTTTTTTTAGTTTTTCTTTTTTTTTTTTACACTTTTATTGTAACTATAAACTTTCCAGGTTAGGGTCTCTCAAAATGCGATAGCCATCTAACATCTTTCGAGACCCTGTGTGAAAGTGTGCCCTAGACTGTGCTGCACTCAGTGGCGGAAGTATGGGGGTCGCTGAGGTCGCCATGGCGACTGGGCCCCATGCTGCAGAGGGCCCTTGAGGGCCCCCCTGTTTAATTTGATAGGAGGAGCGGCTGAGATTGTTCTCCCCGATCATCGGCCGAACTGTAATCTGCGCTGTGCGGGGAGCTCGTCACACTGATCTGAAGTGAAAGCAGTGTGTGTGCTGTGCTCTTTGTCTCCCCCTACAGTGCAGTACCCGGCAGGAAGAGGTGAGGTAAAGCACTGCCGTTTTTTAAAAGGCTTTCTGTATGTGTGTGTTCATGTATGTGTGTTCTTATATGTGTGTTCATGTATGTGTGTTCTTATATGTGTGTTCATGTATGTGTTTATATGTGTGTTCATGTATGTGTTTATATGTGTGTTCATGTATGTGTGTTCATGTATGTGTGTTCTTATATGTGTGTTCATGTATGTGTTTATGTGTGTATTTATATATGTATATGTGTTTGTGTGTATATATACAGTATATGTGTGTGTATATTATGTGTGTGTTTATCTATGTGTGTGTGTGTGTTTAGATGCAGTGATGGCCCGTGCATTAAGGGCGCACGGCCGCCACCCCCTCTCCAGCCACCCCTCTATCACCAATAGATAGATTCATGTATTGCATGAATCTATCTATGGCCGCCGCTGCCACCCCCTATTCAGGCGCCCAGCCCCTTTTTGGGCGTAGGGAACCTGAATTACAGCGGCGGGGGGGGGTTTGAAGCACCGGATTAGAGCCATAGGCTCTAATAGGCATCAAAAAAGGTGACCTCACAGGTCACTCAGCTGTGTTAGAAAAGCGAATGACTATTCGCTTTCCTAACACTAAACTGCCTCTCCACCAATCAGGTGCTCGGGTCTGTTACCCGTCACCTGATTGGTGGAAACGACAGGCGCCGCTATTGGACGCCTATCAGGAGGCGAGGACGGGAGATGTGGACAGCAGGAGACGCATGGAGGACCCCACTCGTCGCAGTCACCCGCTGCCCCACCAAGACAGGGTAAGTGCCGATGAGCGGTCGGGGGTCACACTGGGGGCATTCAAGGGCACACTGGCAGCATTTGATGGGCACACGGGCTGCGTTTGGCACAGTGGCTGCATTTGATGGAACACTGGCAGCATTTAATGGGCACACTGGCAGCGTTTGATGGCACAGTGGCAGCATTTGATGGGCATACTGGCAGCGTTTGAAGGGCACACTGGCAGCGTTTGATGGGCACACTGGCAGCGTTTGAAGGGCACACTGGCAGCGTTTGATGGGCACACAGGCAGCATTTGATGGGCACACTGGCAGCGTTTGATGGGCATAGTGGCAGCATTTGATGGGCACACTGGCAGCATTTGATGGGCACACTGGCAGCATTTGATGGGCACACTGGCAGCGTTTGAAGGGCACACTGGCAGCGTTTGATGGGCACACGGGCAGCATTTGATGGGCACACTGGCTGCATTTGATGGGCACACTGGCAGCGTTTGATGGGCATAGTGGCAGCATTTGGCACAGTGGCTGCAATTGATGGCACAGTGGCTGCTTTTGATGGCACACTGGCAGCATTTAAGTGGCACTGTTCCTCTGAAAAGCGATCCATGCTAAGATCACTTTTCAGAGGCATTTGACAGCTGGTAAAGAGGCAATATGTTGCCTCCTGACCACCTGGTTTAACCCCTTAAAGTGATTGTAAAGGTTTTATTTTTTAAATAACAAACATGTCATACCTTCATTGTGCAGTTAGTTTTGCACAGAGTGGCCCCGAACACTGACTTCTGGGGTCCCTCGGCAGCTCTTGCGGCTCCTCCTCTTATCAGACATTCCCCTAGGAAAAGCGCTTTCCAGGGGTCAGGGGGGCCCTTCATGATTTCTTGCATCGGGGCCCTGAAGGTTTTAGTTACGCCACTGGCTGCACCCTATACTAAAAAAAAAATTACTCACCAACACCACCTGGTATCAAGAGATAGGGGTATATCTGTCTCTCCTGCCATCTATTGGCAACATAAAAATGAGATGAACTTGGATACTGGGCGCTCCGTTTATCTATGCCATGGGCTTATTGGAATACACCAGGATTCACAATGTGCACAGATCGCAAACCTTTGGCCTAAAAGTTTACACATTTGCCACCAGAAATAAGGAACCGCGCATACTGCAGTGCTTTACCTTTTTCCTAGTAAGCTGAGTCACAAGAGACAATATTTGAAGGAATGGGTAACCAAGCCCCTTTACTATAAAACTGTAGGATCCCATCAGCCATATTAGCAGTTTGGGCAGTTGACATCACATCACACCCTTCTGTAGAGTTTTTGTTTTGCATAGTTCTCAGAACACCATGTTAAGTTTTACAGATCATGAATTTGAAATATTTGCACATTTCCTTGGGCAGTTTCCCTGTCCAATTAAATAACAGAAATTATTTTTAAACCAACATGTAACTTGAGGTAGATACAGTACGTTCCGGAGGTGACGGCCACTGAGCAAAAAATACAATTATGAAAGATCCACCTCCTTTCTCAAAATGTACTTTCCCAAGAACTGCTCATTTAAGAATCAGAAGCAGACTCACTCATTTTCATGTTTTAAGGTTATAAAGATAGACTTCTTCCATCTGATTTTTAACAATTAATATATGGTAGATACAAATGAGAGGACACAAAACGTAAATGGTGGACCAGTCCTAACCTTTCTTTGCCATGACAAATTTTGCTCAACTGGAGAGAACATCCCAATAGAGATATCACTTCCATCCCTCCATTAGAGGAGACTTTTGCAGTCAAGAAGGATAAACGGATATAAACAAGCTAGATATTTTTGGTGGACAACCTTTGGGAAAGATGCCTTGGAACTTCATCTGTCTTCTCTTCTTTGTTGGAATAATTGGTGGGACGGTAAGTTCAGATTGTCTGACGTGTGAGGAACACACATTGCAAAAAATATGATATTGTAACATTAAATATTTATAAACTAATTTTTTTTTCAAAAACTCATGAATTGTGGTCAAGGGAAAACTATATATTGTGTAATAATGAAAGCAAAGGACAATGGGGGGTTTACAAAAACTGGAACACACAGAATATGGTGCAGCTGTGCATAGAAACCAATCGGGTTCCAGATTTTATTGTCAAAGCTTAATTGAACAAACTGAAGTTGGAAGCTGATTGGTTACCATGCACAGCTGCACCCGATTCTGCCTGCAGTTTTAGTAAATCTCCCCTATGTGTTTAATAACTATTTTAATATTTAAAAAGTTATATTTATTATTGATGTTGCTATTGTTATCCTTATTACAATTTAGCCTAGGTTCAGACTACTGTGATCTAAAAGTCTGTTCCAGGTGATTTGCTGGTGACTTGATGTGACTTGAGTACTACTTTGATGAGACTTGATGCACTTTGAAGCGACTTTCAGGGGATGTCTGTGTAATCTTCCTGTAATGTCAGATACAAATCACATTAATTAAGATGAGGATCTGACTTAGGCCTGGTTCCAGGGCTGTCTTTAAGGCAGGGCAAAAGGGGCAGCTGCTCTGGGCCCTGTCATTGTTGTGGGGCCCAAAGCAGCTGCCTCATACTTGCCAACTATCCCAGTTTAAATTCCCTTGTCTCTTGAAGTTTTATTCCCTTGCTGTGTCCTGATATCTCAGTGTCAAGTGCTACTACTAATGCTGCCCAGATCTGCCCTATTGTTGTGTACAGATGACTCACCTGCAGACCCTGTGTTTACATGTAAATAGCCGCATTCATATGTAAATAGCAGTATCCGATATAGATATAGCGGCATAGATATGTAAATAAAGGTGGCATTCATATGTATATCATGCCCCCTGCAGTGAGGAGATGATGTGCTGTAACCTCTAGCAACCAATTAGTGAGTAGTATTACTGTACAGTAACCTCTAGCAACCAATCAACAAGCAGAAAGCATGTGCTGTAACATCTTGCAACTAATCAGTGAGCAGTAATGTGTGCTGTAACCTCTAGCAACCAGTCAGTAAGCGGTAATGATACACTGTAACCTCTGGCAACCAATCGCAATCGCTGCCTGATCTGGTACACTAAACTGATTTTAAGTCTAGCTGCTATTTATTGTATGTCTCAGAGCAGGTGGAGAGCGAAATTGTATGAGGGGGGGGGGGTCAAAAAAATGTTTGCCCAGGGTCCAATCAAAGACGGCCCTGCCTGGTTTACACTCATGCATGTTGCAGTTTGCATATTGCAGGTGCATTTTGCGTTTTTCAATACATGCTTTTCATCAATTGATGTCTATGGAACCAAAAAACAGAAAAAAGTCCCTGGCCCTTTCCATAAAATGCACAGATGTGAACTACATCCATAGAAAACCATGTTAAATGGACTGTAGTGTGTTTCTGCAAAACTGAAAATGCGCTAAAAAATGCATAGGTGTGAACCAGGTCTTAGGCCCCTTTCACACGATCGGACCGTTCAGGTCCGCCTGTCAGTTTTGACAGCGGACCTGAACGGGCGCTCCATGTTAGTCTATGGAGCGTCGGATGTCAGCGGAGACATGTCCGCTGACATCCGACCCCGTCCGATCCGCTAAAAGCAGACGGATGGCTCTACATCCAGATCCGTCGCTGGCGGATCGGATCGGGTGAGATCTGACGAAAACGGACATGCTGTCCGTTTTCGTCCGATCCCTCCATAGGCGGCAGCGGCACCTGACAAGCCCCTCCCCGCTCAGTGAGTAGAGAGGGACCTGTCATCCGCCGGCTCAGGGGAGATCAACGGACAGATCTCCCGCTGAGACGGCGGACCGAGGCGGGCTCCGTAGAAACGGAGTCCGCCTCATGTGAAAGGGGCCTTAGAGGCAACTTCCATTAAAGTGTATGGGCACAAGTCAGATAGAAGTCGACTTGAAGCAGTACAGGAACCTTTTCTAAAGTCGGAGCAACCTCAGTAGTGCTAATTAAGACAGCTCTCATTGACTAACATGGGATTTTACATGTTATGTGACTAGGGGTGTCACAAGTTGGATCCCAAGATGAAGCCTAAGGTTGGGTTCACATATAAGCGAATTTGATGTGCGCTTTTCCGCATCCAATTTACATGACATGCGAGTGTGACCGGCTCTCAATGGAGCCAGTTCACACAGGCCTGGGGCGGCCACAGTTGCAGAAGGGGCCTGTGGGTCTTTGGGTCTGGTTCAGGTGCGAATTCAGGCAAAAATTCGGACCTGAATCGACCTTATTTTTCCTATTTTACAATGTTGTTATTTTAGAATGTGAAGTGAACTTGTCCTTTGGTCATGCAGGGTAGGGAGCATGTGAATTATCTAATACTTCCAGGTGTGGGAGCAGCTATCTGCCCCTCCTCCTGCAATACTGTGCTAGGTTCTAGTCACTAGGCAGAGCAACACCATGCCTGAGAGGAACACAGGCTCACTTTAAGGCCCCATTCACGCCTAGCTTTTTGCAAATGCACTTTTTTGTGCATAGGGCAGCTCATTAATTTCAATGGGCTGCCCTATGCATGACAAAGCTGCAAATTTGTTCATGTAGCTTTTTTCCACGTTGGATCTTGCACATTTAGCTATGATTTTGGGGGGTTTTTGATAGCAAATGAAATTTTAAAAAAAATTCTCAATTTTTTTTTTACATACTGTCACCAGTGCAGTACAGCATTATCATATGACAAGTGTGACGGTGATCAGGGACACTGACTGGTGACAGTATGTATAATGCGGTAAATACCGTTATCCTGGCTGTGGATTATCACCAAAAATAGACACACACCTGGTAGTGATAAAGAAGTTGAATTTATTAGCACGGTTTAAAGCATATAGAAACTTACAACACTGGTAAACCTTGCCACAAATAACTAATACATTAGAAAAGACAACCATCAATATTTAGCAACTGCAGGTATAGAAAGGGCAGTAATCTATATGCCCTTAACACAGGCGCTGAGAGGGAGGAGAGAAGACTTGTCAACTTCTCAGCTCCTTCTGGGCCGCAAACACTTTTGAGAGGCAAACACACAATGAAAAGAAAAGGGTTACCCAAGTACAGTAAGAACAGTTCTGTAATGTTGGTTGCATGGAGCAGTAATCCTCTAGAATGTTCCATGTCCATGTACATTTAAAAAAGGCAAACTACTAGAGATGGCAGCTCCAAACAAGCATCCTGTGACACTAAAAAGGGAAATTGGTGTCTGCATGCAGTGTCAGCATGGTGTCAAGAAGGATGTTGGGTTTGCACCCTCTCACCTGTCCTCTGTGCGATGACACAACGATAATCCCAGGTGGAGGGCCCATCGAGATGACTGGTAGCAAAACTCGCAAGGTGAAGAGACAGCGGCTGACCCGATACCTGGATGGATATTGCGATCCCTGAAACGGCGTAAGTCGTCTTCGCTGAGCTGGGTGCTGCTTGGGTCACCGATCAGAGTTCCTGAGCTTAACGGTGGCGGAACGTGTGGGTGACACCGTTCCTGGCTCCTCTCTATCTTCTTGCAGCGCTCTCCCGGTCGTCTCAGGAAAAACGTGTCTCTCTCTCTCTCTGGTGGAGTTCCACCACACAGTCTGGTCACCTCACCACAGTCTCTGGAAAGGCTTGGCTTTCTCTCTCTATAATAATAGGTCACACACTCTCTGGTGTCAGTGTGGGTCTCTCTCTCCTTTAGCCTGATACTGGTACCTCAGCCCACTTTCCTCAGACATCTCTCCCTCGTTAATAATAGGTCATACACTCTTTGGTGTCAGTGTGTCTCTCTCCTCTCTCAGCTCCAAAAATCCCTCTCACAGCATTTTTCTTTCACTCTCCTCACATCTCTCCTTTTCCCGGGCTTCAGGATATCCCTCCTCCTCTGTTGGGGGACACAGTCCCTGGTGTCAGCGTGTGTCTCTCTCCTCACTCTGGCACCTCAGTTCCTTCCCCTCACACACTCCTCCTCTCCTCACTGTTAAGTGTCACTGTGTCCCAGCAAAGGACTTTTTTAGCCTTGGTATCTCCCTCTCTTTTAAGCAATCTCCTCTCCTCTGTCTCCTGTCAGCACTCTCTCTGTCTTTTACCACAGTAATTCCATCTCTTCCATCCCCTCAACACTTCCTGAAACTCCCCTTTACCCCCAGTGTGCTCTGTGTCTCTGAGTTTTCTGGAAGGACAAGTCAGCATCTCTTTGTCTCCATCTTGTGGCCAAAAGGAGAAATTGCATTACAACATGTCGTAACAGAGGGGGAATGGAGCGCTGACAGGTGCTGCTGGTAGGTAGATATAGGGCAGTAGCATGGGGGATAAGATATGTCCAGGGGGTAATAAACAGTTAAAAACAGTTAAAGATGGTTAAAGCTTCTATGATGAGCGGCAGCCGGCTTGTCAGAGTAGAAGGGACTCTGTGGTATGATAAAGCAAAAAGAAAAGCAGCGCTGCTCTAAGGGTAGTAAGTAGTTAAAAGATAACACTTTATTAGTACAAATTGTACACTCACATTCGTGTGATAAGAAATAGGCATAGGTAGGTCTCCTGGGCAACACAGAGTCACATCACAAACCAGCTGGACTGTGTCGGGGCCGGCCTCGGCCGCTTGCGATAGAGTCCGTAGCTTCCGATGGCTTGGGGTTCCCTCAGACAGCGCATCAGCAAGTTCCTAGGAAGTTCCTAGGATGAAGTTCCTAGGAAGATGACGTCAGGTGGAGGAGAGCAGGGGGCGTGGCCATATCGCTCGCATTCAGAGCATGCGTGCTCCTTCCACAGGCATCAGCCATGCCTGAGGAAGAAGCACGCATGCTCCGAATGCGAGCGCTATGGCCACGTCCCCCGCTCTCCTCCACCTGATGTCATCCTCCTAGGAACTTGCTGACGCGCTGTCTGAGGGAACCCCAAGCCATCGGAAGCTACGGACTCCACCGCAAGCGGCCGAGGCCGGCCCCGCCACAGCCCAGCTGGTTCGTGATGTGACTCTGCATTGCCCAGGAGAACCTACCTATGCCTATTTCTTATCACACAAATGTGAGTGTACAATTTGTACTAATAAAGTGTTATCTTTTAACTACTTACTACCCTTAGAGCAGCGCTGCTTTTCTTTTTGCTTTATCATTACAACATGTCTGCTACATGTGAGAAGTGTCAGAATTGGAATCGCGGAACCTGGGCGATGTCATAAGCATATTTGTAATTGACGTCACCAAGGATCTCCACAGGCTTGTTTGCAAGGGGGAATCTTGTTACGTAGAGGTAGTAGCGATACTGCTGCTCCTCTCTTGAAGACCTCTTAAAGACCTCTCTTAATACATCAGCTGGAGGTTCAGGTGGGTGGGTGAACTGGCCAAACATGGTCAGTTAGCTCACCTGTTCTTTGTTCACTCATCTCTACTGGTGGCTGATTCAACACACAAGTGAGCTGAGTGGGCCAACAGTAATGCACACACGATGAGATTATTGGACGAATGATTGTCCTTTTTTTTTGCATGATATTCTTAGATCGAATCTGATGAGTTTACCAAAGTCACGAAAATTCTCGTACGACAGAAAAAAAATTCAGAAGTGATGACATGTGTTGTAATGCATTTGTATTGCATTTTCGAGAACTGTCATTAGGCGAGTGGTTCCATCATCTCAAGGGGGTCATGTTTGTTTCTTTCGACAAGGGTCAGGCAGCATAATTGACGTCATCTACAGCTGGTTCCTTTTTTTAATAAAGGAGTTGTCAAAAATTGTATTTGTGTTTATTGATGTACCCCTTACTTATTTACCTAAGGGTGATGGTATCTGATTGCTACCTTTTTAACCCCTTGCCTACAGGATACTTTCACCCCCTTCCTGCCCAGGCCAATTTTCAGCTTTCAGGGCTGTCACACATTTTTATCATTTTTTCTGAGACAGATAGAGCTTTCTTTTGGTGGTATTTAATCACCGCTGGGGTTTTGAATTTTGAAAAAAAAAAAGTTTTTTCTTAGTTTCTGTTATAAAGTTTTGTAAATAAGTAATTTTTCTTCTTTAATGATGTGTGCTGATGAGGCGGCACTGATGGGCACTGATAGGCTGCACTCATGGGCACTGATAAAGGCTGTACTGATGGACGCTGGTGAAGAGGCACTGAGGGATGCTGATGAGGAGGCACTGATATGCGGCACTAAGGGCACTGATGGGCACTGATAGATGGCAGTGATGGGCACTAATTGTCAGCACTGAAGAGCACTGTTGGGGCTGCACTGATCATCAGGACACTGGTAATCAGTGTCCTGATGATCAGTGCAGATGTCCCCTGTGTGGATTGCCGCTTACCGGCTCTCCTCTCCTCACGTGCTGTCAGCGTGAGGAGAGGACAGTCAATAAACAGAAAATCCACTTTACACTGCGATAAGCTGTGATTGGGCACAGCTGATCACATGGTAAAGAGCCGCTGTGATTGGCTTTTAACCCCGATCTGTGGTCAGGTGTGTCACAGATCCCTGCTGATGCACACCGCAGGGGGCACGCAAGAAGCGTGATCACAGGAGGACATCAATCGGCTATAACGTGGTCAGGCAGAGGTTAAAAAAACTTTGGATATCTGTATTTCTAGTTGACATCTATTTTTTTTTGGAATGAATGTACCCCATACTCATTCATGTGGGAGGATGGTATCTTTGGGCCCCTTTTACTATTGAAAGGGGCTTCCAGATTCCAATAAGCACCTGCCTGCAGACCCCCACAGCCACTGAGCCAGGGTTGTGGGGAAAAGGCCCTTGTTTTCATGAACATGGGGGCAAGGTTATCTGCCCCCTTGGCAAGGTACCCCTCCATATTGAGAATATGTGGCCTGATTTGGGTCAGGAAAGGTGGGGGCATGCTTGGCTATTAAGCTACATGCTCAATTAGGAGGCTGGTGTGGGTTTTTTTTTGAGTGGTTGTCACGCTTTTACTTCTTGATTTATTCATGGGCTTCCCCCTAAAACCCATACCAGACCCAAAGCTGTCTGGTATAGAACTTTGGGGTGACCTCATACAGTTATTTTTTTTTGTTTTGTTTTCTGGCATGGTTGTTCCCCTTAAAATTCATACTGAACCCGAAGGGCCTGGCCCCCCCAATAACATCCATATCAGACCCTCATCTAGGATAAGATAAGAGCCCAGTATAGATGAATGGAATGGCTTTAACGCAAACAGAATGAAGAGGCTGGGAGCTGTCATTTTGCTGGCAATTTTAACATGCATTTTTTTTTGTACATGTCAGTTTTGCTGTAATAGGTATAGGAATGGTCAGGGGTGCACATCCCCCAGGGCAGTGCCCAGCCCCCATGCTATTTGTTTTACAATCACTTGCCCATTAGCCTAGAAAATGGCCATTATTGTTTTTCTTTTAACATTAATCTCCCATTGACTTCAAAGGGGCTCAGATTCGGCACCAGAACTTTAGTAATGTGAGCACACCCACCCCTCGAGGGAAAGCTACTGTCATCTCATACACCAGGAAGAACTGTGAAATTATTGTCATAAAAATAATTTTCAAGACAGTTACAGGAACTCCTAGCTTGTTAAACGTGATGTTCGAAATTCTTTACGTTAATTGCTCAGTTGTTAGATTTCTCTGTGAACTGCACATTTTGCGCATATCACAGCACACGTCATAGCAAAATGATAATATTAAGGGATGCCATATTACTCTTTTCTGTCTTGAACCTCCTTTCTTTTGTGGGGATTCAACACACTATCGGCCATCTAGGAACTGATACATTAAATTACCAAAAGTATTGGGACACCTGCCTTTACACGCACATGAACTTTAATGGCATCCCAGCTATTTGTTTTACAATCACTTGCCTATTAGCCTAGAAAATGGCCATTATTGTTTTTATTTTAACATTAATCTCCCATTGACTTCAAAGGGGCTCAGATTCGGCACCAGAACTTTAGTAATGTGAGCACACCCACCCCTCGAGGGAAATCTACTGTCATCTCATACACCAGAAAGAACTGTGAAATTATTGTCATAAAAATAATTTTCAAGACAGTTACAGGAACTCCTAGCTTGTTAAACGTGATGTTCGAAATTCTTTACGTTAATTGCTCAGTTGTTAGATTTCTCTGTGAACCCCAAATCTCTCCTTTACCTTTAAAAGCAAAAGAAAAGCTTGAACTTTTTCTTTTAAAAAAAAAAAAAATTTGTACTATGGCCCGGGAACCGGAAGTGACTTTAGATGTCGCTCCGGTCCTCCAAGGGCATAGAGATGAGTGGCGGCCATCTTAGCCTCAATCATCTCCATATCCAGCTAACAGCCGCATCGGATCTTTCCAGGCTTTACTGATGGGTCAGGTAAGCCTGGGAACAACGGGGAAGTGATACCACGGTGAATCCGCCCGCAGGACCACTTTTATTGAAAAAAAGAGCCAACCATAGTAAGAAAAAAATAATGGTGTTGTGGTGGCTAGTTGCTGCCATAACCCCGGTATTTAACGTCAAAGTAATGATGTACTTTTACAATGGGTCAGTCAGCAAGACCAACTCTAAAATACACTATATTACCAAAAGTATTGGGACGCCTGCCTTTACACGCACATGAACTTTATTGGCATCCCAGTCTTAGTCCGTAGGGTTCAATATTGAGTTGGCCCGCCCTTTGCAGCTATAACAGCTTCAACTCTTCTGGAAAGGCTCTCCACAAGGTTTAGGAGTGTGTCTATGGGAATCTTTGACCATTCTTCCAGAAGCGCATTTGTGAGGTCAGGCACTGATGTGGACAAGAAGGCCTGGTTCACAGTCTCGGTTCTAACTCATCCCAAAGGTGTTCTATCAGGTTGAGGTCAGGACTTTGTGTAGGCCAGTCAAGTTACCCCACCCCAAACTCGCTCATCCATGTCTTTATGGACCTTGCTTTGTGCACTGGTGCACAGTCATGTTGGAACAGGAAGGGGCCATCCCCAAACCGTTCCCACAAAGTCGAGAGCATGAAATTGTCCAAAATGTCTTGGTATGCTGACGCCTTAAGAGTTCCCTTCACTGGAACTAAGGGGCCAAGCCCAACCCCTGAAAAACAACCCCACACCATAATCCCCCCTCCACCAAATGATTTGGTCAGGTGCATAAAGCAAGGTCCATAAAGACAAGGATGAGAGAGTTTAAGGTGGGGTAACTTGACTGGCCTACACAAAGTCCTGACCTCAACCTGATAGAACACCTTTGGGATGAGTTAGAACCAAGACTGTGAACCAGGCCTTCTTGTCCATATCAGTGCCTGACCTCACAAATGCGCTTCTGGAAGAATGGTCAAACATTCCCATAGACACACTCCTAAACCTTGTGGACAGCCTTCCCAGAAGAGTTGAAGCTGTTATAGCTGCAAAGGGGGGCCAACTCAACATTGAACCCTACGGACTAAGACTGGGATGCTAATAAAGTTCATGTGCGTGTAAAGGCAGGTGTCCCAATACTTTTGGTAATATAGTGTATTTTAGAGTTGGTCTTGCTCACCGACCCATTGTAAAAGTACATCATTACTTTGACATTAAATACCGGGGTTATGGCAGCAACTAGCCACCACAACACCATTATTTTTTTCTTTCTATGGTTTACTCTTTTTTTCAATAAAAGTGGTCCTGCGGGCGGATTCGCCGTGGTATCACTTCCCGGTTGTTCCCAGGCTCACCTGACCCATCAGTAAAGCCCGGAAAGATCCGATGCGGCTATTAGCTGGATATGGAGATGATTGAGGCTAAGATGGCCGCCACTCATCTCTATGCCCTTGGAGGACCGTAGCGACATCTAAAGTCACTTCTGGTTCCCGGGCCACAGTACAATTTTTTTTTTTTTTTTTTAAAGAAAAAGTTCAAGCTTTTCTTTTGCTTTTAAAGGTAAAGGAGAGATTTGGGGTCATTTTGACCCCATATCTCTCAATAAAGAAAACCTTATTTCTATTACAAGCGATGTTTGCATTCCTTGTAATAGGACAAAAAAGTGATTAAAAACTAAAGGGTCAGGGGAAAAATAAAAAACAAAAAGTAAAATAAATAAGAAAAAGAATAAATTAAAAGCATCCCGTCCATCCGTGCTCAAGCACAGAAGCGAATGCATATCTAAGTCACACAAGCATATGTAAATGGTGTTCAAACCACACATGTGAGGTATCGCTGGAAATGTTATGCCCCTGTACACACGATAGGATTTTCCGACAACAAAATCCATGGATTTTTTTCCCGACGGATGTTGGCTCAAACTTATCTTGCATACACACGGTCACACAAATGTTGTCGGGAATTCAGAACGTCAAAAACGTTCCATTGCCAGTGCGGCTCTTCTGCTTGACTCCGAGCATGCATGGAATTTTGTGCGTCGGACTTGTGTACGCAACAAGTTTTCTTGTCGGAAAATTTGAGAACCTGCTCTCAAACATTTGTTGGTGGAAATTCCATCAACAAATGTTCTATGGAGCATACACACGGTCAGACTTTCCGACAACAAGCTCACATCCAACATTTGTTGTCGGAAAATCCTATCGTGTGTACAGGGTATTAGCGTGAGTGCAATAATTCCATCCCAAGATCTCCTCTATTGCTCTAAACTGGTAACCTGTAAAAAAATCTAATGTCGCCATTCCACGAGTGTGACATGTTAGGTATCTATTTACTTAGTGTAACATCATCTTTCGCATTATACGAAAAAATTGTGTTTTGTGTTTTTTTTTAATTCATTAATGTGTATTTTTTCCCAAAAAAAAATTGCGTTTGAAAGACCACTGCACGAATATAGGGTGACATAAAATAGGATCACCATTTTATTCTCTAGAGTCTCTACTAAAAAATATTTATAATATTTGGGGATTTTAAGTAACTTTCTAGCAAAAAATACTGATTTAAACTTTAAAACAATAAGTTCCAGAAAAGGCTCGGTCTTCAAGTGGTTAATAAGCCAACCACGTATGGGTCTGGTAGGTCTGGAATGGTAGTTGATGAGCACATGACTACCAGATATGAGGACACACCTTGAGGGAAACCTATTGCCATACCCTCTACTAGACATGTGCAATTCGTTTTGTTCCAAATTCGTTTTTTAACGAATTTCGACAAATATTTGTTTCGAAATATCCGAATTAACGGAAACCCATTTAATAAATTTTTCCGAATAATCGTAAATTTGAATATTCGAAAATTTGTAAATTCGTACATTTGCACATTCGTAAATTCGTACATTTACACATTCGTAAATTCGTACATTCGCACATTCGTAAATTCGTACATTCGCACATTCGTAAATTCGTACATTCGTAAATTCGTACATTTGAACATTCGTAAATTCGTACATTCGCACATTCGTAAATTCGTACATTCGCACATTCGTAAATTCGTACATTCGTAAATTCGTACATTTGAACATTCGTAAATTCGTACATTCGCACATTCGTAAATTCGTACATTCGTAAATTCGTACATTTGAACATTCGTAAATTCGTACATTTGCACATTCGTAAATTCGTACATTCGTAAATTCGTACATTCGTAAAATAGTAAATTAGTAAATTTGGAAATTCAGAAATCTGAAATAATAATTAACTAATAATAACTTAACTATTACTAACTATTAAATTATAGGTATTGTAATATCCTTTCAAATTTGGCTGTTAGTGAACGTAACAAATACAAATTTATCCGAAGTTACGAATTATCCGAAATAATGAATGCCGTATCCAAACGAATGGAACATAATGAATTAATAATAATAAATAACAATAATAATAATAATAATAATAAAAATGTTTTATTATTATTATTTATTAGTAATTTGTTCCGTTCCATTTGTTTAGATGCGGCATTCCTTTATTTCGGATAATTCGTAACTTCGGATAAATTCATATTCGTTACATTCACTAACAGCCAAATTTGAAAGGAAATTACAATACCTATAATTTAATAGTTAGTTACTATTTCAGATTTTCTAATTTTCGGGTTTTCGAATTTCCAAATTTCTGAATTTTCCAATTTACAAATGTACGAATTTACAAATTTTCTAATTTACGAATCTACGAATGTACGAATTTACAAATGTACGAATGTGCGAATGTACGAATTTACTAATTGCGATCATAACGAATGACCCGAAAAACGAAAAAAAAACAAACAAACGAATGAAACGAAAACAAACAAATTTTTGGGAAGTGCACATGTCTACCCTCTACCATGAAGAGCTGCAAACCTGTCAGTGAAGCATTTGTAAAACTGTTACGGGAATTTGCAAAAAGTTAAACCTGATTCATCATTTTTAATTCTTCAGTTGTCAGGTTTTTTTTTCTGTATTTTGTGCATTCTGGTGAATTTTACAGCACACAACCGTCCCATCACAGGGGGTGCCATATATAATTTGATGCAATCAATTTAGCTACTATTTTTAAAGCAATTGTTATGGAATCTATGAGGAAAGATTAGAGGAACTGAATTTGTTCACTCTTGAGAAGAGGAGATTAAGGGGGGATATGATCACAATGTAAAAATATATAAGGGGTCCATATAGTGAACTTGGTGTTGAGTTATTTGCTTTAAGGTCATCACAGAGGACAAGGGGGCACTCTTTATGTCTAGAGGAAAATAGATTTCATTTCCAAATACGGAAAGGTTTCTTCACAGTAAGAGCTGTGAAAATGTGGAATAGACTCCCTCCAGAGGTGGTCCTGGCCAGCTCAGTAGATTGCTTTAAAAAAGGCCTGGAATCTTTCCTAAATGTACATAATATGACTGGGTACTAACATTTATATGTAAAGTTGATCCAGAGAATATCCCATTGCCTCTCGGGGGATCAGGAGGGAACTTTCCCCCTGCTGGAGCAAATTGGATCATGCTTTGCTGGGGTTTTTTTGCCTTCCTCAGGATCAACTGTGGGTATAGGATTGTGTATATGGGATTGTATGATTTTTTTTCACTTTTATTGGTTGAACTAGATGGACTTGTGTCTTTTTTCTGCCAGACTTCCTATCTAACTATGAATCTGAAGACATGTTTTTAATGCTTTTTAAATGCAAGCAGCCTATATACCTGAGATTGACTTGGTATTGGCCTCTTGCAGTCCCTATATACAGAAGAGCTCAGACGAGAGCGAGTAAAGCAGCACAAGGAGCCAATCATATTTGCCGCAGTGATCATTTGCTAACAGAGAACATACTGATAGGAGTAGAGTGACTGTCCAGCTAGAGGCTGGGGGAGTGACAAGATCCCAATAAGCATATATTGATTGGTTTTCACAAAAGTTATAGTGTCTACAATCTATGGGATATGTTTATGGAATTTTTATTTATTTTTATTTTTTTTACTAGTAATGCCTGCGATCAGCGACTTATAGCTGGACTGCGACATTCCAACGCACAAATCGGACACTAAGTGACACTTTTTTGGTATTCCAGTGAAACCAAAACAGTGATCTGTACTAAAAATTTGCACTGTCACTGTACTAATGACATTGGTCTGGAAGGGGTTAACATCAGGGGCTATCAAAGGGTTAACTGGGTGCCTAACAATGTGCTTGGTTACTGTGTGGGAGGTGCTTGTACTACAGGAAGGCCGATATCTGTGTTCCTGCTTTGCAGAAACACAGGATCAATGCCTTCCCTACTGACAGAACGACGGTCTGCCTTGTTTACATAGGCAGATTGCCGTTCTGCTTCTTTCCCGAATGATCTGCGGATCCCGGCGGACTCAATTTGGCTCCTGCTGTGTCCAATCACAGTGGAAGCAGGATGTCGTCAGCGTGCACCCCAGACCCAGAAGTGTCAGATCATGTACTGGGTACATGATCTGGCACAGAGCGGCTGCCCTGCCACAGTAAATGTGCGTGGGGCGGCCACTAAGCGGTTAAAAAATGTTTTTTTTAGGAAAAGTGTAACTGGCTATTAAATCACCTCCATGTAATGGCATATCTTGAGTTGCAAATAATGACTCATGATGCAGATAGAAGATTGGAGGGGAATCCAGCACAGGAGGAAACTAACTATGCAATGGGTTTTATTTACTAAAGGCAAAAAGACTGTGCACTTTGCAAGAGCAATTGCTCCAGAACATAGCAAATGGGGTGAAACTTCACCTTACAAAGAATACCCAATCACATGCAAGGAAAATAATGATGGAAGTTAGCAGAGCTTCCCCTCATATCCCCTATATACCTCTATATCACACAAGGTAGGCCTGAGAGCTGTACTACAATTCCCTAATGAGGACCCTATGCTGAACACCAGTCAAGCCCAATTCATCTTGGAAGCCACAAAGTTCTGCTTGACACATAACTACTTTGAATCCAATGGCGAATGTTACCTACAGACCCATGGCACAGCCATGGGAATCAACTTTGCCCCAAGCTATGCCAATCTCACCATGGGTCTGTGGGAGAATCGCTATCTGGCTGCCCTTTTCCTCACACTTGACATTTTATTGCTGATATATCGATGATGTCATAATCATTTGGGATGGTCTTAAATCTCTAATCCCACAGTTTTCACACTAAATTTAGAAATACGGAACACATATTCCAAAAGCATTGGTCCATTCTACAAGAAGGCCCACACCTTAAATCCCCAATCTCAGCCCGACCCCTCATCTCTTACAGATGAGCCAGGAACCTAAAAAACAAAATTGCACCTAGCAGATTAAAACCAACTTCTTCCTCCACCAGTGCCCCCCCTGAAGTTTTCCAACATTCAAGGCATGTATCAATGTTGTAAGTCTCAGTGCCTGACTTGCTCACATGTCACCCATAGACAAAAAGAATTCCACTCTAAGGGCCAAAAATATCCCATATCCGACTTTTACACTTGCTCATCAGAGTTTGTGGTGTATTGCCTATCCTGTCCGTGTGGCCTACAATATGTAGGCCGCACAATCCGTACACTCTGTAAAAGGTTTGGGGAACACAGGCGCCTAGTGGACGCCGAGTCTGACAAAGTATCCCCAAACATTTTCTCATTCACCATGAACACTCCTCACTTGACCTGAAAGTTTGGGTAATCGAAGCAATACCCAATAAATTTCCAGTAGCCGAATGTTTCAGGTGCCTTTGCGCAAGAGAATCTCACTGGATATACTGATTAGATACCCTTGCGCCGGGTGGGCTGAATGAGGAACTAGAAATTTATATATATATATATATATATATATATATATATATATATATATATATATACACACACACACACACACAATATCCCTCCCTTGTATAAACATGCACTATCATATATTATATACAGTATCTCACAAAAGTGAGTACACCCCTCACATTTTTGTAAATATTTTATTCTATCTTTTCATGTGGCAACACTGAAGAAATGACACTTTGCTACAATGTAAAGTAGTGAGTGTACAGCTTGTATAACAGTGTACATTTTCTGTCCACTCAAAATAACTCAACACACAGCCTTTAATGTCTAAACCACTGGCAAGCAAAGTGATTATACCCCTAGGTGAAAATGTCCAAATTGGGCCCAATTAGCCATTTTCCCTCCCCGGTGTCGTACGACTCGTTAGTTTTACAAGGTCTCAGGTGTGAATGGAAAGCAGGTGTGTTAAATTTGATGTTATCGCTCTCACTCTCTAATACTGGTCACTGGAAGTTCAACATGGCACCTCATGGCAAAGAACTCTCTGAGGATCTGAAAAAAATAATTTTTGCTCTACATAAAGATGGCCTAGGCTATAAGAAGATTGCCAAGACCCTGAAACTGAGCTGCAGCACGGTGGCCAAGACCATACAGCAGTTTAACAGGACAGGTTCCAATCAGAACAGGCCTCACCATGGTCCACCAAAGAAGTTGAGTGCACGTGCTCAGCATCATATCCAGAGGTTGTCTTTGGGAAATAGACGTATGAGTGCTGCCAGCATTGCTGCAGAGGTCGAAGGGGTGGAGGGTCAGCCTATCAATGCTCAGACCATACGCCGCACACTGCATCAAATTGGTCTGCGTGGCTGTCGTCCTATAAGGAAGCTTCTTCTAAAGATGATGCACAAGAAAGCCTGCAAACGGTTTGCTGAAGACAAGCAGACTAAGGACATGGAGTACTGGAACCATGTCCTGTGGTCTGATGAGATCAATCTGGTTCAGATGGTGTCAAGCGTGTGTGGCGGCAACCAGGCGAGGAGTACAAAGACAAGTGTGTCTTGCCTACAGTCAAGCATGGTGGTGGGAGTGTCATGGTCTGGGGATGCATGAGTGCTGCCGGCACTGGGGAGCTACAGATCATTGAGGGAACCATGAATGCCAACATGTACTGTGACATACTGAAGCAGAGCATGATCCCCTCCCTTCGGAGACTGGGCCGCAGGGCAGTATTCCAACATAACAACCCCAAACACACCTCCAAGATGACCACTGCTTTGCTAAAGAAGCTGAGGGTAAAGGTGATGGATTGGCCAAGCATGTCTCCAGACCTAAACCCTATTCAGCATCTGTGGGACATCCTGAAATGGAAGGTGGAGGAGCGCAAGGTCTCTAACATCCACCAGCTCTGTGATGTCATCATGGAGGAGTGGAAGAGGACTCCAGTGACAACCTGTGAAGCTCTGGTGTACTCCATGCCCAAGAGGGTTAAGGCAATGGAAAATAATGGTGGCCACAACAAAATATTGACACTTTGGGCCCAATTTGGACATTTTCACTTAGGGGTGTACTTACTTTTGTTGCCAGCGGTTTAGACATTAATGGCTGTGTGTTGAGTTATTTTGAGGGGAAAATTTACACTGTTATACAAGCTGTACACTCACTACTTTACATTGTAGCAAAGTGTCATTTCTTCAGTGTTGTCACATGAAAAGATAGAAGAAAATATTTACAATAATGTGAGGGGTGTACTCACTTCTGTGAGATACTGTACATTTCTATGATTAAAGAACTTTGCTAATTGTGTTTTTTTTTTCTTTCCATTCAGGTTGAAGCAACTTGTGATGGTAAGAATTATTATTCGTTGTTGTTATTATGCTGTGCTCCGCCCACCAATGATGTATTAATGAGGGAGGTGTGGTCCAGATTGGTAATACATGTCCTATTCTGTGATGCATAAGGCAGTGCATGATGGGATATGATCTACAGGAAGTGATGTAAGCAGGAAGCATTTTTTTTTTAAAGTTCAAACAAAGAGGTGAACATTCAAAGCTGCCGTGGACGGGGTAAGTGAGAGATAAGCACATTGGGAGGGCTGGGGGCAGAAAAGACATTAGAAAACTCTTCTATTTCATTTGAAAAGTGAAATTCTGCATGAAAAGAACTCTGGCTTTTCTCACCCTTCCAGCACCCCCAATTCTGCCCCTCCCCCTGAACCCTCACCTTATAATTGAAGTATCAACGTATGCACACCTTAACCACTTCAGCCCCGGGAGATTTTACCCCCTTCCTGACCAGAGCACTTTTCAAAATTCGGCACTGCGTCGCTTTAACTGACAATTGCGCGGTCGTGCGGCATTGTAACCCAAATGAAATTTGCATCCTTTTTTTCCCCAAAAATAGAGCTTTCTTTTGGTGGTATTTGATCGCCTCTGCCGTTTTTATTTTTTGCGCTATAAACAAAAAAAGTGAAAATTTTGAAAAAACACAGTATCTTTTACTTTTTACTATGATAAATATCCCACATTTAAAAAAAATAAATAAATATATGTTTCCTCAGTTTAGGCTGATATGTATTCTTCTGCATATTTTTGGCAAACAAAATTGCAATAAGCGTATATTGATCGGTTTGCAAAAAAGTTATAGTGTCTACAAAATAGGGGATAGATCTATAGCATTTTTATTATTATTTATTATTCTACTAGTAGTGGCGGCGATCTGCGATTTTTTTATCGGGACTGCGATATTGCGGCGGACAAATCAGAAACTTTTGACACATTTTTGGGACCATTGACAATTATACAGCGATCAGTGCTATAAAAATGCACTGATTACTGTGCAAATGTCACTGGCAGAGAATGGGGTTAGCACTAGGGGGCGCTCAAGGGGTTAAATGTGTTACCTCTCTGTGTTCTAACTGAAGTCGGGACTTGCTAGGGGAGATGACAGATCGCTGTTCATACTTTGTATGAACACACGATCAGTCTCTTCTCCCCTCAGAGAACCGGGATCTGTGTGCTTACACACGCAGATCCCGTTTCTCGCCGCGTCACGAGTGATCGTGACTCGCATCGGCTCTGGGGGCGAGCAGCGGGCGCCTCTAGTGGCCACAGGGCGAAGCGACGTAACATAACATTGTTTCGCCCAGCCGTGCCGTTCTGCCGCAGCAAAACTGCAGCAGCTGGTCGGCAAGTGGTTAAAGGAGTTGTAAAGGCAGAAGGATTTTTTATCTTTTGCATTCTATGCATTAAGATAAAAAGCCTTCTGTGTGTAGCAGCCCCCCCAATACTTACCTGAGCCCCATCTCTGTCCAGCGATGTCCAGGAGTCTCTCATCCGTCCGAGACTCTCCCCATCTGAGACCCCATGTGTCTCAGCCCATCTGATTGGCTGAGACACAGCAGCGGCGCCATTGGCTCCCACTGCTGTCAATCAAAATCAACTAGCCAATCAGGGGGTATGGGGGCGAGGCCTAACCGGGGCTATGTGTCTGAATGGACACAGAGAGCTGTGGCTCGACTCGGGTGCCCCCATAGCAAGCTGTTTGCTGTGGGGGCACTCAACAGGGAGGAGGGGCCAGGAGCAGCGAAGAGGGACCTGAGAAGAGGAGGATCGGGGCTGCTCTGTGCAAAACCAACTGCACAGAACAGGTAAGTGTAACACGTTTGTTATTTTTTAGTTATTTTTTAAACTAGACTTTACAATCACTTTAAAGTTCTTTGTCTTCTGTGTGTCATGTCACATCACAGTCCTTCCACTCTCTCCAGCATTTGTGATAGGTGGACCTTACTGCCGTACAGAACGATGCCCATATTATTATTATACAGGAATTATATAGCGTCAACAGTTTGCGGAGCGTTTTACAAAATGAAGGCAGACATTACAGTCACACTAAGATTTGGTATCAGAAGAATCAGAGGGCCCTGCTCATTAGAGCTTATAATATAAGAGGGAGGGTAAAAAAGGTAATAACAACTGCAGCCTGCAGGAGATGAGCTGATGGAGAAAATAAATGTACAGTGTATTCTTTAGAAGCAGGAGAGACTTCTTTAACAAGAAGGGATTTCAGGGACCGTCTAAAGATGGATAGATTCAGAGAAAGTCAGACAGATTGGGGGTAGGGAGTTCCATAGGATGGGAGAAGCTTGGGAGAAGTTCTGCTGGCGAGCATGGGAGGAGGTGACAAGGGAACTAGAGAAGGTCTTCTGAGGACCGAAGAGAATGGTTTGGTTGACAAAGTGTTGTTTAATCCCAATTCTGTGCAGCAGTACTGTAAGTCCAGGCTAATGTGATGATGCTCCCCTAGGGGGTGCATCCATTAGACATGTGCAATTCGTTTAGTTCCAAATTCATTTTAAAACGATTTTTGACAAATTCGCTGATTCCGAAATTTCCGAATTTCGGAATTTTTCAATTTCCGAAATTTTCTCATTTTCGAAATTTCCAACTTCCGAATTTCCAATTTCCGAAATTTCCAGTTTCTGAAATTTAGAATTTTCAAATTTCCAGAATTTTGAATTTCTGAATTTTCGAATTTCTGAAAATTTGAAATTTCGGAAATTCGGAATTCGGAATTTCGGAATTCGGAAATTAGAAATTTTTCGGAAATTAGAAAATTCTAAATTTCAGAAATTGGAAATTTCGGAAATTAGAAATTCGGAAGTTGGAAATTTCGGAAATGAGAAAATTTCAGAAATTGGAAAATTAGAAAATTCAAATTCAGAAATTCAAAATTTCGGAAATTCGGAATTTGGAAAATTCGGAATTTCGGAAATTCAGAAATTCAAAATTTTGGAATTTCGGAAATTACGAAAATTCTAAATTAGGAAATTAGAAAATTCTAAATTTCAGAAATTTAAAAATTCTAAAATTTGGAAATTTGAAAATCCGAAAATAAGAATGAAAATCTGAAAATTCAAAAGAATGAAAATCCGAACATTCGAAAACCCGAAAATCTGAAATAACAACTAACTAATAATAACTATTAAATGATAGGTATTGGAATTTCCTTTCAAATTTGGCTGCTAATGAACATAACGAGTACGAATTTATCCAAAGTTACGAATTATCTGAAATAATGGATGTCGTATCTAAACGAATAGAGCGTAACGATCTAATAATTATAAATAACAATAATCATAATAAAATCTTTTTGATATAATTTTTATTATTATTTTGTTCCATTCCATTTGTTTAGATACGGCATTCGTTATTTCGCATAATTCGTAACTTCAGTTAAATTTGTATTTGTTACGTTCACAAACAGCCAAATTTGAAAGTAAATTCCAATACCTATAATTTAATAGTTAGTTATTATTAGTCAGTTATTATTTAAAATTTTACTGATTTTCTTTCTTTTTTCAGATTTTCAAATTTTCCGATTTTCGAATTTTTGAATTTCCGAATTCCAAAAATTCGGAAATTCTGAATTTGACAGTGTTCATTTTGTTGACTAAAACAGCTAAAACATTTTAGTCGACTAAATGAATGTTATTTTAGTTGACTAAAATAAGACTAAAACTAAAACAACTGAGATGACTAAAATACGACTAAAACTAAATTGAAATTTGACTTCAAAATGAACACTGGTCTGTAGTGCATGTTCATACCTCAATACCATAATAAATAACATATTAGATTTTTCACTCCAGCAGTATATAATGAGTTTGGAAATTGTAGAGAAATGTTAACTAATGCATTACAATTTAATTACACCTATTATATTTAAGTTGACTAAAATGTACTGGAGGATTTAGTCGACTAAATATGACTAAAACTAAAACAACTGCAGAAGACTAAAATGGGACTAAAACTAAAATGCCTTTTTAGTCCTAAGACTAAGACTAAAATGAAGTCGAAATTTGCTGCCAAAATTAACACTGGAATTCAAAAATTCAGAAATTCTGAATTCAAAAATTTCAAAATTTGAAAATTCGGAAATCCGAAAATTCGGAATTCGGAAATTTGTAAATCCGAATTTTTGAATTTCCGAAAAAAAGCAAAAAAACTATTGAAACGAAAACAAATTTTTTGTCAGTGCACATGTCTAGCATCCATGACAGCCTGGGCTCACAGGAAGTGGGTTGAATAATGGAGTACCTGAAGGGGTAAAAGGAAAGGGGGGAGGGGTAAGGTAAGTTTTTCAGTCAAAGCAGCATTTTAAAAGAATGTTTTAAACTTGCTGGGCAATGGATTTCTATTTTTTTTAAAAATACCTTTGGATTGGACAACAATAATACCCTCTACACAAATCTTAAATACGGATTATAGCCAGGAATGACATGTCTAGTAAGTATAAAAACAACCAATCTGCAAATTGTAAAGTATGCTGGAGTATTAATAGACAATTTTCTTTTTACTTATTTTACTTTAGATCAATGTCCATCGATCTCTGTCAATTTCTCCACCAATCAGATAACAGTCTCAGGACAGGTGGGTGGTCTTGTCCTGCAGAATATAACGTACACCAATGGGACATTTGTGGTGGCTTCTGATGGCAGCTACAATAACACCTCACAGATGACCTTCCTGTCCGGTACACAGTACATCATGCACTATGGAAACGACACCTATGATTGCTGCTACAACTTTACAACTAGTAAGTTCTGGAGATCGGAGAGTGCATAGAACACCAAAGTGACCCCTTCTATAGAATAGAAAACTGATCATTTCTTAACTGCTCCCTACTTCTTTCTATTGAAGGGAATATATAGACTCTTCATGTCTAACATTTTTTAGATAAATATAAAAAAGAGGTCAGTATGATGGAAACATTTTACAATATATACAGTATCTCACAAAAGTGAGTACACCCCTCACATTATTGTAAATATTTTCTTCTATCTTTTCATGTGACAACACTGAAGAAATGACACTTGTCTACAATGTAAAGTAGTGAGTGTACAGCTTGTATAACAGTGTAAATTTTCTGTCCCCTCAAAATAACTCAACACACAGCCATTAATGTCTAAACCGCTGGCAACAAAAGTGAGTACACCCCTAAGTGAAAATGTCCATATTGGGCCCAAAGTGTCAATATTTTGTGTGGCCACCATTATTTCCAGCACTGCCTTAACCCTCTTGGGCATGGAGGTCACCAGAGCTTCACAGGTTGTCACTGGAGTCCTCTTCCACTCCTCCATGACGACATCACAGAGCTGGTGGATGTTAGAGACCTTGCACTCCTCCACCTTCTGTTTGAGGATGCCCCACAGATGCTCAATAGGGTTTAGGTCTGGAGACATGCTTGGCCAGTTTATCACCTTTACCCTCAGCTTCTTTAGCAAGGCAGTGGTCATCTTGGAGGTGTGTTTGGGGTCGTTATCATGTTGGAATACTGCCCTGCGGCCCAGTCTCTGAAGGGAGGGGATCATGCTCTGCTTCAGTATGTCACAGTACATGTTGGCATTCATGGTTCCCTCAATGAACTGTAGCTGCCCAGTGCGGGCAGCACTCATGCAGCCCCAGACCATGACACACTCCCACCACCATGCTTGACTGTAGACAAGACACACTTGTCTTTGTACTCCTCACCTGGTTGCCACCACACACACTTGACACCATCTGAACCAAATAAGTTTATCTTGGTCTCATCAGACCACAGGACATGGTTCCAGTAATCCATGCCCTTAGTCTGCTTGTCTTCAGCAAACTGTTTGCGGGCTTTCTTGTGCATCATCTTTAGAAGAGGCTTCCTTCTGGGATGACGCCTCCCTGATGGTATGACATGATGGATAAGTATCTGTCTGTATTTCTCAGCATTGAGGACACCATTGATCCTGACCAAATCCCCAACTCCATTTGCAGAAATGCAGCCCCAAACTTGCTGGAACAGGAAAAGGGTCTTCCCCAAACTGTTACCGCAAGGTTGGAAGAGCACAATTGTGTAAAATGTCTATGAAGTTATGACAATAATTGTACCCTTCACTATAAACCTATGGCCATTTCTCATCTCCACATGGATCTAACAGTCACAGAGATAATGATTACTGGACAAAACCATACAAAGTAATAGGAACTCAGCACATTTCCACACCACACATTTCGAAGAACTTCATATTGGTCAGAGCAGGGCTGGCCCAAGACATTGTGCTATCTGGGTCCAAGAATGAAATGCTGCCCAACCCCCCCCCCCCCCCCCCAAAAAAAAATCATGCCCACCAAAAGGCCCCCACATCCATTATTTTTATATCATGATAATTAAAACTAAAATTTAATTTATCAGGAAGTCACATTTACATGCAACAGCACCTTGTCTATAT